>JAWRVZ010000243.1:657500-740000 GCA_037043235.1 Rhodeus uyekii
GGCTTCCTGCCTCCACACAATGATGGACAGAAGCCTGACAGAGAAAGCAGCGCTGACTACAGATTCACGCTCGGCTCTTTAATGACGGGACGACCCGCTGGAAAACACAGCGCTTTAATTCACTCTCATGTAACACCTATGATTGCTTTCTGTACATATCGATCAGGGCTGAAAAGAGCATTGCTGTTGTCATTGTCAAACGCTTCAGCATTTCTAATTCACAAAGACGATAAAATAAAAGATAAAAATAAAGTACCTTCTCACCAGAATGAAATAAAATAATACAACTAAATACAATAAAGCAAATTGTTACTCGACAGGCTAAAGAATTTTGTCTGAATACATTTTTAAAGCACTTTCTAAGCGGACAGTCTTGTAAAAGTCCTGTAAGCATGAAATAAATAATCTACAAAGTCAAATTCCAAAGCAGTAAAAACCTAACAAACAGTTCAGATGATGTTTCTTTTATTAATCAACGTGTAAAATCAGATCTCATGTATCAATATATTTCACAAAAATCAGTTCAGAATGATCTGTCTGTCCGATGCCTCAGATGGACGGTTGTCTACACCTCTCTCGGGAGAGGGCAGTGCAGGATGCGGATGGCTTGGGCTCTCTGGCCGCGCTCGCTGAGGCACGTGCTGAAGAAGGGGAAGGCTTTCCCTCTCGGCCCGCTGGAGAAGGAGTACAGCAGAGCCATGCTGTCCGCATTATAGAAAGACACTTTCCTCTCCTCACAGTCCAGGAACACCCCGACGGTGGCGGGCGAGGCGCTGACGGTCAGCGGCGTCCAGGGCTGGGTGCCGGCCGAGTACTGGCTGCCGCTCCGCAGCCGCAGGGTCCAGTACCCGTTCTCAGGGCACAGCTTCACCCGCACCCGGCGGTTCACTGACTCCAGAGCCACTCCCAGGTCCCATTTCGGACTGGCGCCCACATAAACCTCCCAGTAATGGCTGCCCGACTGGAAGCCCTCGGTGGCCAGGATGTTGACGCACTGGAGGAAGCGCTTGGCGTCACACGTGTAATGTGTGATCATTCTGTCGCTCTCGATCACTTGGGTTCTGTTCTTGGAAAGCTGGAGGCTGGGATGAGCCGTGTCCTCGTCAAACATCAGCGGGGCAGGGCCTGGGGAGACAAGACACAGCGGTCAAGTGTCTGATGGTTTCATGTTCAGATCAGTCAGCGGCTCTTCCGCTCGTGCTCCCGATGTTTCCGGCAACACAAAACACACAGGATGAGCAGCGCTGTCCAAATGCAAACAAACCAAGCTTAGTTTTTGTCCTAACAGCTCACTGGTTAACTTTAAAACCCATAATGAAAACAACTGATCATTTACATCAGATCTTGAAAATGTGCTGAAAAGTGTTTCATGTTGTTTTAATGTTTTTAATATAGCTTAAGACGCACCGTGTGTAAATTCAACAGCACTGCAGAGTATTTCCTCTTTAAACGGCAAAGAGTGTCTCAAACACGCCCCTGTTTCCCGCGTCACAAACATGTGACCAATCCCGTCACGAGGGGGCGGAGCTTCTCTCCTCCTATCATTATAAAGTCTTTCTAAGGAGGCTGATTGAATGAAGGCCGATTTCTGGCTCTGAGATGATGAACGGGAACACAGTTTGTGTGACATTAGCTTTATCAGCGGTTTGATAACGTAATCAAGCTAAAGGCTAATCATATTATGTCATGTGTTTGATGATACATAAACATATTACCATTCTGATACACGGACTGTATAACTCACTCTTCCTCTTTTTCTCAATCAGTTTCTGACTCAATTAAACCAGTATTGCAGCGTTTACTACAGTAAAGTTGAGTGTGTGGATCTATGAGACGAGTGAGTGGAGGCTCATTAGCATATTCATGAGTCCACGCATACTAAATGATGCAGGGGTGTAGAGTGACATTCAAGCTATTTTAAGGCATGAAGACATTACTATTCTTTTTATCTATGTTTTTTTTTTTATCCCAAAGTATTATTTTTATCCTTTTTTTTTTATCCCAGGGAAAACACATACGTTTTGTTTTTTTAATACGTTTTAAGGGATAAAATGAATGGGTGCAGGGGGATTATAAAGGAAAGAAGAAAATTCTAACTGCGAACTCTAAGTGTATTTCATGACAAAGATTATATTAGTCACAATTCTAAATTCTTTGAACAATTCTAAAACGGTTGAATATTTATTAATGTGATTACACACTAATGCATTTCATTGAGAGACTGAGGCAGACATGACTCCGCCCACATTCAGACATGACTCCGCCCACACTCTATTCTGATTGGCTCGTCTGGTTAGGACACGGTGTTAGTGACCTGAACTTTCAATGAACTTCTCAAAATGACTCACAAATCAGTCTTGAACTTGTTTTTAGACTTAGCAGTTAATTAGCCATAGTGTTTCTCCACTGATCCGCAAGTCATTAATCATCCTTTTCATCATGCCCAACCACTTCATATGAGGAATAATGGAAGACTTGAGCCACATACTGTACGTACGGGCACATATCAATGTGCTTTTGCCTGTTTAACAACCTTTAGTTTAGTTTAGGTCAATCGTGAACCATGATTTGCAAATTCCCAATGCTGACAGCCATGATTCATTCACTGAACATTTGAAAAGCTTACTTTCACAACTTTTAAAAGGTAAACCAGCACAGATATTGACTCAAAACATCCTTGAAAAACGATCACAGAGGAAGGATTGGATGAAATGGAAGTTTGTAAAGTCTGACAGACTGGGAAATCAGCAGAACGGGCAGTTTCACATCATTTCCTGATAAGGGTGTAACCCTACATTTTATGTAAACGAAAGGCCATGAAAGCGGCTCAAACGAGCCTTCAACCAACCACTGAATCCTTTACCGCTCATACATTCGGTGCGCTGTCACTATACGGCAATAACACCATCTGTTACAGCGGATAATAACCACCTCCAGCTATTCCTCCATTTCTCCAATTCACTTTTTTGAAATAACAAACATTAAGGATCATGCCGTCACGGCTGACTGAGCATATGCTGTTCAGCGAATAAAGCAAAACAGACACAAATTACCTGGATTCAAATGTTGAAACATTTTCCTCCACATGGCGTACTGAAGAGGAGCGATGCGCTTGCTTCTGAACGAGTTCAGGCTGATGTTCAGCTCTGGCACAGGAGATCTGGAGGCAGAGACGTCAGGGGTTCAGTGACAAACACACGCAGGAAGGTGTGCCATAAGCCACATCAGTGCCGTATTTCTGTTCGCAGTCTGAACCGATCGCAGGCTTGTGTTGCGAGCGTGAACGCAGGGTTTGAGACGCACAGAATCCTCTCCACGCAACAGTCCAGATCTGGGTTTTAATCTCATTAACATCAATCAACATTAACATGCCGCTGCATAATAGCATTTGCTTCTGTTGAAGCCGTCATTATTTCATTCACAGAATTATTTATATAGCTTTATTTTTCACCATTTTTATTTGATTATGCTCAATATCAAAGTTTGTAATGTTATGACTTTCTGTGTTAAATATTATTTATTATAAACTCATTTAATATTTTAAATAAAAGTTAAAACAGCTCCAATATATTTTGCTATAAAATTGGTCCAGAGGACAGTGAAGATTTACTAGTATTGGCTCGCGTTGGGAATTTAATACTTAGGGTCAGGAATTGGATTCTAGTTAAAATTTTGATTCCTCTTATCGATTTCTTTTGTATTAATTTTAATATGACTTTAAACCATTGCACAATACGTCAAAGTATCCTTGTGTAAACAGTGAATTTAGAGTGAATGTAAACAGTTGAGAAAGAAGCATGTCAGTATCAGAGCATCATTCCCTCTTAAAGTGACAGTAGCCTAATATTCCTGCTGATGCTCATCAATAATGCTCAACAAAACACACAGACAAATCTCTCGCTGATCTAGAATAACTTGTTCATGGTATTCAGACACAATGAAATGACTTGCAATTAAACTGAGAATAAATGTGAATGATATGAAAAAAATGAACCTTACTAGAAATGAAATTAGGAATGCAAAAAAAATTAGAAGTAATAATCAATATCGGAAGCGTTTAAAATTTAAAGGATACCAACCCTAGAATTGGCAGTGACTACTTTTACCACTTCAATCAACTTTAGAGATTGTACAAGAAACATGATAAAGTATTTACATTTATATTCATGCTTTCATCCAAGAAACACATTGACATTCTAATCAGCTCTTGCTGTTCTTCAGATTCTCAGGGAACATGATTAATTAACAGTTGTAAAACACGAAGCAGTTGTTAATTGCTACTCACCTGGAATTCAATTCTGGAAGCTGTGGAGGAAGAAAACGGAATAAGTTAGCAGTTTATTCTGCTGATTCAACAACAGAAGCCAGAAAGAGCACAGCAAAATCAAACCATCTGTCTGATAATTAACAGCACATGCTCAAATCACCGTACAATCGATTTGTTCTCCAGCTCTGCTGTTGTGTGCAATATACATGAGACTGGCTGCAGCTACACTTCACTAATAACTCATTCTGACATCCAGCACTCTGGTTTCTTGTGCAAATATGACATTAATATTCCAAATATTAGTTCTTTGACAAATGGAAAGCATCGTTGCAGTCACCTCTACGAGCACAGACTGGTCCGAGCAGCTGGCGGTCTGCCGCAGCATGTTGATGTTCTGCTCCACGTCTCTGACGGCCACCTGTAGGGCCTCCAGATGTCGCTCCAGACCCTGCAGCATTTCCTCCTGCTCCCGGCCCAACTCCTCCAGCATGGCTTCCTCCTCCACCCGCAGGAAGTGATGCAGAGCCTGGAAGTCGCTGTGCACTCGCCCCTGCAGCTCAGCTCCCATTTTCTGAGGGAGGAAAGGGAGAGTTGTGTGAGTCCAGTTCGCAGGAAGTGTCATCTTGTGATCTTTCTCTGTCAAAGATAGACCCACTCTAATTTTCTCCATCTGGTTCTTGTCTTCACGGATCATGGAGATGTAGGCCTCTTTCATGGAGCACTGCGACTCGAGGCGCTCCTTTAATTGCTTCTATAAAAGAGGTAAACACAGACGTAGTATTACGAGAAAATCTGAGACAACACAACCCCTTACGCAGAGCATTCACTGACAAATGCAAGAAAGTCACATTTCCTGATCTAACTGGATGTCAGAATCAACAGTGAGCAGCAGTCGGGTTTTGGAAGAAAACCTCCATTTATTTTATCTTATCTACTGTGAGCAATGAGGCTGTTAATCAATGCTATTTGCTTTTGTTGAAGTCCTCAGCCTGCATCATTTCAACTCATAAAAAAATAATAATAATAATAATAATTTTTGCAGTGGACTCTATAGTGAAAAACTACATTACCCATAATGCTGTATGGAAAAATTCAACCAATTTTTGCTTTGAGATACGAGTAAATATTTGAGATACGAGCAGACGCTAGAGGTGTTCAGCACTCGCAGCAGCTCAAGCTCCTCATTTATGGGTAATTGCATATGATCTCCACTAGAGGCAGCTTGGTTTTACAGTGGGGGTTACCGGGGGCAACGAGTGATTCACCAGTATTAAGTTGGGAGCAGCACGAGTTATGAGTGTTCAATAATAATCAATATGAGCTTCTGAGTCCATCCAATACACAACACGGGAAGAAACACTACACTTCAGTATTGTGTCTGTGTTATCTATGTTATCCCTCCCTTCTTCTCCTCCTCACATGCTGCCATTAGCCGCTACTGTATCGTCTGTCTTGAAGGGAAGAACTCTCTTTATTTTATATCACAGGAATCCTTATATACTATTATTTTGTGAGTGTGTGTGTGTCTCTATAGCAATTAAATACATGTTTTTTCATTGTTATTAGCACTAATAAGGGAGATTTTTTAGAGGGTCGGAACGGATTAATTTAGTTTCTGTTATTTTAATAATTTCTGGGGGGAAATTATTTGAGATACAAGCAATTCGAGTTTTTATTGGCTCGTCCTTAAACGGATTATGATCATATCTCAAAGTATTACTGTAACTACAGTTAAGTACTTTTTTCAAGTAACTAGTAAAGTAACATTACCAATTACAAAAAAAATCCTTTAAATTTAAAAAGGTATTCAGAACGAAACAAGAACGAAATTAAGTAGCTATAAATGACATTAAATTATGAAATAAAACACAATTTAGGCTATAGTGACATTCATTACAAACAACATACAAACATCACCCCGAAATGAATTTATTTGAAGTGAAACTGAATAGATGTTTCCATGCAGCATCTCGTTGCTAAACTATAATGTATGTAAAGAAAGCTTTGTCCTTCACATGTGCAGAACTGTGTTTGGTTGGGCGGCTTGATTTATTATGACGCAATAAACTTTTCTGTTCGCTTGACTGAAGTTTAGTCCCGTAGTTTATGCTGCTACTTGTGCATGAAATTTTTTTTATTGGCTATTTTTAATAGGTCACAGACACCCATCTATTCTAATTCAATTTAATTTAATTTGACATTCTAATCTAGTCGTTTAATGGTTAATGACTGAATAATGAGCTTCAGTTGTCAGACTCGGTCTGGAAAGTAATCTAAATGAAGAAAATGCTCTCATTATAATTCTCCAGCAGAATCCCTCACGTGCACGAGCTGAGACCCGTTAGTTAGTGAGAAATGCCAAGGATTGCGTGGAAACGGATGTACAGACGGTTTTCTGTTGTAAACGGTTCATAAATGACGTCCTTTTGTGTGTATATTTGCTCTTACTGCAAGAAGTCCTCTCTGTTATAAAGGTACAGTTGTTGAGAACGTCAGTAATGTAGCGTGAGATATGCTAAGGGCTATCATATGCTCGCTGCTTGAGTGGGATCTGTCGGTTTTGACCCCAAAAGATGTGGTCATTTGATTGGATGTCATGTATTTGACTGCTGGTATAGAGCACACTGTAAGAAATCTTAAAATTACAAAGGAAAATGAAAGAAAGAAAAAAACAGAATACATTTTATTGCATGTTAGAGCATCTAAACATTAAATGTCCTCTGATTTTTCCTTTTATGTGTAAAGCATCATTTATTGAAGTTCAATTAATACATAGACTGAATTGAAGGGAACCAAATGAAGGCGATTACATACATTGACAGACGAGCTTCAGTCATGATCCAGCTATGATTCTCTGCGAGGTACTCACCATACGATGAGGTCATTAGCGATACATCCGCGTTCGTCAACATATCAGGTCAATGTGTATACGTGTATCGCCAGTGTGTCAGGTCATAATGGCGAATTGTGTACGACATTATAGCCAGTATAGTTCATTTATACTATATAAAAATATTATAGTTCATAAAGTTATGAGGATATTTTTCTCATAAAACAGATGGCTTCACTTCAGAAGGCCTTTAGAGCCCTGGAGTCATATGGATTACTTTATGATGGATGGATGCGCTTTATTGGGCTTCAAAACATCAGGTTCCATTCACTCCCATTATAAAGCCAGGATGTTATTTAAATATAACTCTGATTGTGTTTGTCATACACACCTAGGGTGGCTTAAGGTTCAATTTTTCTGTAGACGATGATACATTTTTACATGTCTTATCTACATAATAATAACCCTTATCATACACATATATATATATATATCCAGTCCTGATGAGGTCATTAGCGATACCCAGTCTTGGTTTTGACGGATGAATTTGCACAAATGGTTTATATATAAAATATATAAAACTCAATATAAAACCAAGTTAGAAGCAAAAAATAAGTTTAGCACAGACACATTTCACTGCGTTTTGTCCTTTCTTTGACACTCTACATTTGAATACATTGAATTGGACTGTATTTTCCCTCTTTACAGCTCATTATTCCCTTGATATGAATGGATTGGCGCTGCTGTGTGTATACGTGCCTTTACTCGCTCTCTCTCTTACACACACACACACACACACACACACACACACACAAAGAGAGAGTAAGCGAGAGAGTTTTACACTCCACAGAGAACTGCCATGCTGTTATTTCTCTTATTTTCCTATTAAAGTGGCAGAGCACTTTTGGAATAATTATCATAAATATTTTAGCCTTTCTGATGGCGCTCACATATATATCAATATGCCCATGTTTTGATTTCAGCAAATCAGTTTGAGCGAACAACAACAACATGATTAATATTCATTAGCGCAACAGCATGTCAGACCTTATCGTTTCATATTATTATTAGCAAGTTTTGTATTATTGTTTGTCTCAGAAACACCAAATATAATAATGTCTCAAGCATCACTATCAGCTATCCAAGTTTTCTTTAATATGACAAATATACATTCATATTTTTGTTTATACAGGGTTGTCCCATTTTAGTTGTGATTACTAAAGTTCTGTTATAAAAAATGCTTGATTGACCGATGTTTCTTAAAAGTTTTTATACTTTCAAATTCTATCACATGACTGTATCGTCATAAAAATCTGTGAAAATCTTGAGCTGAAATATGCGTGGCGTGAATAAACCGAAAAATACATCAGCCGTTGAGTGTGTATAGCCTTGTGCTTTTTATTTTATAATTTTATGAAATTGTATATTATAATTGTCCACAGTTATAGACATTTCGGCCAAT
Source organism: Rhodeus uyekii (assembly GCA_037043235.1). NCBI lineage: Eukaryota > Metazoa > Chordata > Actinopteri > Cypriniformes > Acheilognathidae > Rhodeus > Rhodeus uyekii. Next base: position 666,060 of record JAWRVZ010000243.1, read on the forward strand.
TACACAGAGCAATATTAGATGATACAAAGTCCATTTATGTTGTGTGGGAAATTCACTCGTCACATGACATAAGTCTTGTGATTTTTGAAACAAAGAAAATCATGACCTTTATATCTAAAAAATGAGGAAGTGGATTTTCACGAAATGTTTATGGGAAAACAAAATGCAGTCATTTAAGTCATTTAATGCTGACATTGCTGATTTCCACTCTTTATTTTTGACTTCTCCTGACGTAGAGGAGCAAAGACAGTCATGCGGCTTGAAAGGAAACTCACCTCCAGATGCCTGATGGATCCCGGCGTGGAGCTGGCCCTCACCTTCTCCACCAGACCGGCTACCAAGTAGTTGGTCTGAAAGCTTCTGTTGGGAAACTCTTGCCTGCACTGAGGGCAGGACACAGGACACCTGACGGTCTTCCAGTACGACACGATGCATCTCCTGCAGAAGTGATGCATGCAGCCCAGCATCACTGGCTCTTTGAAGAGCTCAAAGCAGATGGCGCATGTCAGATCTTCTCTGAGACTCGTCTTACTCTTGCTGGTCGCCATTTGGAGCTGATCTCTTCCTGTTTGTTTCACTTTCACTTCATGTAAGAACAAAAATGAAGAGTGATCACTTGGGGCCAGTTACACAAACACAGCCATTAAGCTGCGTCTTCAGACAGTGAATCAGTAGAGGCGTGACGAGAACATTCGCTAAAGCTGCACAAAACCATTAAAAAAATCATAATATAGAATAATGCTATTGTGAAATCTCAAAGGCTGTGATTCAATTACATAAAAATATGAGCTGCGAGTTTCAAAGTGAGGCGTAACACTTTAATTATTGACATGCACACAGATTTCTACCAGCTCTCTCTCTGCACGTGCTGTTTGTTCAGGTTTAAAATAGCGTGCACTTGGGAACACATATGAAGTCTGACGCGCTTTGTGTTTTATGGCGAAGTGTTGCTCTGTTATCATTTACATGCGTGGAGCGTCTCCCCCTCTCTGCATTTGCTGTGACATTGGGCTGCTTATAACGTTCATCTGGGAATGCAACGTTTCACCAGATTAGAAACATAAATCATTGACAGGAGAATATATTTGTAAGTATACAAACTGTTGTTCATTGTGGTTTCAAAATAAAAGTTTAAACCCTCACTGTAGCATTTTTATCATAAAGAAGTGGTTAAATATGAAAGATTAAGTAAACATTTGAATTATATGTTGTTTGGCCGATATTAAACAAGGATTTAATCTATTGATCAACAGCGCCTTTCTTATAATACATCATGTAGGTAAGTTGATTTTGATTATATTATGAATATTACATTATGTATTTTATCATTGTTGTTCAATAAAACTATAGGATTACTTGCTTTTGAACGAATTATTGTCTCGTTGCTATTATAAGTATTTAAAAGGGGTCCTATTATGCTTTTTCATAATCACTTTTTCAAATTTAGTGTATAATGTTGCTGTTTGAGCATTAAAAAGAACTACAACAAACGACTCATTTTGACTACAAAATGTTTTTCCTGGCTCTTGTGATGTCACAATGTTACTCATTTAAATAATCTCCTCCCATGGAATACAGACATAAAGTTGGAGAGGCCTGGTTGAGCAGCGCTAGAGTTGATGAAGAGTTTTTCCCACCCTGGAAGATGTTTGTCCTAAAGGCGGACGAACCAACGAATGTATTCTTAACAATTTATTTATTATAACCCCAGTGTTTGTCTGTTCGCTGCCCAGTTTATTTACATTTACGCATCTGGCAGACACTTTTATCCAAATCGACTTGCATTGCATTCAAGAAACACATTGACATTCTAATCAGTTCTTGATTTCCCTGGGAATCGAACCCATGACCTTGATGTTGCAAGCATCAATGTTGTACTGGTTGAGCTACAGGAAAGCTTTATGGAGAACAGCTTCCAGAAACTAAGAAAGACTCTTCACACTTAAAAGGCTCTAGCATTGCCCATCCTCATATTGCGTTTATACTGAATGGATACTTCCGACAAAGCATGAAACTAAGCGTGTCGTCTTCACTCAAATTGTCGCATTTTCTGTCAGCATTTAATATTTTTCCTCTCAAATGTTGAATTTAGAATTTATAAACAATGTGCAGTGTTTCCATGACTGTACAAAGCACACAAAAATGTTCGCGAATGGCTAGATTAAGCTTCTAGCTTTAAAATTATAACTCCACATCTTTTCACACTGTACTAGTTTAGCAACGCAATACAGGGTTAACATTTCAAAAGTTGAGCACTGCTCCGGGTCTAAATTACTAATGTGAAAGGTTCCTTCACTCAGGGTTAAGTTCAGTGTGAGAGAGTATAATGCAGGCTACGCACAAGAGCTTCTCCAGAAACATGTAGCTATTCCCATTTTGTAGAAGCAATCTGTTGTTTATGGATCACAACTTGTAAGCATGTCTTATTATTTGTGTTGTGATCTCTATTAACAGTTCCAACTATAAGTTTTGTAGTTGCTATGATATAAACAAAGGGCAAAGCATTGCCTCCGCTAGCCTGCTAACTAACATTACAGTATTGATGTAGTGTTTACTGTAGCGCTTGTAAGCTCTCGGTTTAGAAAAACTGTTTGATTCTGAGATGAATTACTGTTTGCATTCTGACAAATATGATTAAATGTTGGATAACATTGTATCTATAAGAACCACACTGGGCCAGCGAACCAATCACAGCACATTTTGAGTGAGAACGGCACGTATGAGACTGGGAAATAATGAATAACTGAGAGGAGCAGAAATAATGTAAAATATGGGGAAAATAATTAATTTTGAACAATCAAGCATGAAAGTCTAGGCTTCGTAAAAGGGCACATTATGACCCCTTTAAGGCATTTTAAAGGCTATTTTTCACTTGGGTCTATTTATTCATTACCACAAAAAAATTCAATTTTCTCAATTAATCATTAAAATAATTAGATTAGTACAAAAAAAAATCTCCAAATGTGCATTTTGTGATGTTCAGTTGAATATAAGACTACTTTACCACTCTTATGTTTCGTCATTAAAGATTTCTTACTGTAATATAGTGTTAAAATACTGTCTCATATATACTGCCTATGAACCCAATATTGTCATGTGAGGTATCGTTACACCGTCTTAATTCTCTTAATTATCAGGATTATTCCCCCATTTACATTATTTTAAAAGGTATAACTCATTTTAAAGGAAAAAAGATCACTTGAAAGATTAGTCTCAGTCGTTATGTAACCACTCACTATTTTCCTTTCTCTGCTATGATCTTAAATGCCCTGAAAGTGAAAAACTGAAATGCTGGTGTTTCCTATAAAAAATAAAAAACAAACGAAATAAAATGTGCAATGGTTTGTCAAAATACTACAGTTAATTTCTCATTACTACAGTAAAAACATGGTAGGCCTAAATGATTATGGGAACTCTGATTTATGGGCCTCTACATTCATAACATGATGATTTATGATCAAATATGGCAGAACACAGGTCTGAAATCGTTATCATAACCCATGGTTAATGTTTAGTTGTAGCACAAACTTTATGTGAACACATGTTTACTGTAGTATTTAGACAGAAACTATAAGATTAATATTGTGAATTGTATGCATTACCAGTGCTTTTGAAACTAATACATGTATCGACCAACTGCATAAAAGCCGCTTTTCACAACTGCTACAAACTTTAAACGTCAATGAGCTTCTGTAATATCTCAGTATATTTCATGAAAGCCACTAAACAAACACACACAGCGCTCTCGTGCACGCGCACAGCCAGGTTGTAAACATTAGCCTGCTGTGAGTTAGCTATTCGGCTAAACACAACTACACTAATAACACGAAAATAAAGAGGCTGATATTAAACACGTGTGCTGTTATTGAACGAATAAAGTGCCCAGCTTACCTCCTCTGCTTTGGTCTGGTTGTCTTTGAATCCCCAGAGACACAGCTCTCAGTTCAGTGTTGTGTGTCAGACTGCTTTCGGTTCACTTTCGTTATGATCTGATTCAGCACAATGAGTTCCTGATAAACACATGATGGGATAGAAACAGAGAGAACGAAAGCCTTTAGAGTCATCATACAGTTGTGTGTGTTCACACCCCTGCTGGGGGAGAGAGAGACTTGCTTGGCTGGTTTGAGAGGGTTTGGGACTCTTTTCTTTTGCAATTTGTTTTCCTTTTCTCCCTCAGGAAAGTTACCCTGATGGCACACATCCATCTCACAGACGTCTATGTGATGTGTGTTTTTTACAGAGTTTGCTCTCCTGCCATACAATGGCACCTGTCAGACGTTAAATAGACATTTAGAAAACGTTATTTATGACTTATAATGCATTGCCAAACTGACTCCTCAAAGACGTTTGTACACAGCAGATACTTTCCAGATCTTTAACAGACGTCTAGCAGATGTATGTGTTCTATCTGAGAAGTTCACACTGATAATAGTCTATACTGATAATTAGTATAAAAAACAACAACATACAAAAATAAGGAAATAAAACAAAAAATTAATGGTTGATAAGAACAAGAAAAAACAAGACAAAAACGATTTTTTTTTAAAAGTTCTTAAAACAAGAAAAAAAGCTGAGAAAATGTAGATAATATAACAAATGTCTTGAAACCAATGCAACATAATATTATACTTTGTGACAAAATGTGCAAACATTGTTTTCAAAAAAATAAGACTCATTGGCTCTTGAAATAAGATTTCTGATTTTGGGATGAACTGAGACAAAATATACTGTTCACTTTAAAAACATCATTCATTTAAAGAATCAACAGAATTGGAAAAAAATTTCAAAGTAAGAAAATTCAAGTTATATTTTCTCAAAACAAGCTAAATAATCTTTTACTTTTAGTTCTAAGCTAGTTAATTTCAAGATCTTTTGACTTAAATTCCTTTTCTGCAGTGAGTGTTAGATGAACTGAAGACACAAGATCTGTGTTTCAATAACCAGCAAACTTTTGATTTGAAAGTTCATGTAGGCCTAAAGCTTGTTTTTTATTGTTTTTTTCCAGCTGTTGTTTTAAAAACCCTCTCAAACTAGAATCATATTTCTGAATTTTATCCTCCAGGGTGCGATTTGTGGAAAAATAAGATGTTTTTGAAATGTTTCTTTATTCATGAAAGTAAATCAGGAAGCACAGCGGGTGTTTCGTGCAGCTGTTATGGTAACATTTGTAGAATAAATATGAACTGGAATAATTTTAAATTTTTTATTCATCAAGCAGAGTGAGACTCTTGTGCCTTGTCCTTTCCTCATTGTGAAGCGCTCGCACACATTATCTATGTTTCAGCAGATGTGTGCTCTCATTGGTTTCTAATGGATTACATAATTCAGTTTGAATTGCTCATTTAAATTTCCCATATAAATATGGAGTCAACCTGTAGGCCTATTCTCATCTAAAACATTTATAGGATTTTTTGCAAGATTCCTGTAAAATACGATGACATGCTCTTCTGAATCATCTTCACGTCTCTTTAATTTGGCTATCTGTAGGTTTCATGTTGAAATGGACTCTTATGTGTGTCACTATGAAGAGCCGTACATGGATTAAGGATCGTAAGTTAAACGCTCAGTGTCATCTCTCATCTCAGGAGCGCCTCCACTGTCAAAGTCCTGCTCTGATTCTATAGTTTAAACATGCGTGTTGAAGTGTTTTCATCAGTTCTATATTTTAAAGAATCTTTATTTTAGACATGTTATGCAAGGGAGCATGAATAAGAGTTTAACTGAAAGGCTGAACTTTGTTCTCAGGACAAAAATACATGAATTTTTCCATAAATGTCTGGTTGGGGCATCACATTGTTATGTCTTAAATCTTTTTTTCTGCTTTAGAAAGGTCTGTGGCTTTCAAAAATAAGTCTGAAAATGTGCTCTAAAGTAAAAGGTGTGGCAAGTCTCATTTCTCATAGATCAGAAGAATTCAGTGATATCATTGTCTAAAGTTTGCACATTGCATGCGATTAGGAAAGCAAATGCAATTCTGAAAAGAGAATAATGAACATTGGAGTGATCCTGAACTGGGTGTGTGTTCTTTCAGAGTGTCTCAGAAACAAAGCATTCCCAGCCATCACTTACTCAGTTTGACAGCTTCAGTCATTCACAGTGTCAGGGTGATATTGGACGTTATAATTAGGAGCTCACTGTGGAGAGCTGATGGCACATCTCTGAGATAGAGCTATGCATGCCATCCCGATTCAACTGTCAGCCCATGTTCCTGGATGCACTGCCAGTCTCATCTGCTGTGATCGGAGCGTGAGATGCATGCTCAGACCCCCCCACTCCTCGCAGAAGCTCTCCTGCTCCTGAAGTTCACTCGCTGCGGCTTTGCTTTGGGAAGTAAAAGTGCATTCGGAGCGCTGTGCATCGGCGTTTGCGAGGATGAATCGGATCCTGCAGGAACAATAGCGTGAAGCTGTCGCGAACTTCACCGGCTGATTCTCACACATAAGGTGAGTGCATTGCTCTCTCTCATTGCTCTGTGTGGTCACTGCGATGATTTCAGCTCGATATGCACGCGGCAGGTGTCTGCTTCACGATTGCGCACAATTCAGAACATTCGTGCGAATTTGAATTCAAGAAAATAGAATTAAAATGGGATGAAATTGCTGCAACTGTGTAGTTTTTTAACAAAACAAGAAATTTGTACACCAACGTATGAGATATTGTGATACCGTACTCATAACAGGGTGTGAAATGCCACAAAAACACACTTAGTTTAGTGATTATGTGAGATAAATTCATATTCATTTGCAGGAATTAATTTCACTGGTTGACTCCAATGTGATCGAAATTAAGCCATCATTTTGTATTAAATATTTTGATGGAAATAATCTATAATTATTTAAATTTTTGTGATGCTGCATGTCAAAAAATAATTGTAGTTCTGACAACACTCACCTTTAGAGAAGTATGTGATAAACAGCATCATTTGTCAAAATGAATGAAGGGATTATATACGTTTTTTCCCAAAGCTTTGTGTGTGATTCTTGAATTTCCTTGCATTCCACTTCAGTAAATTCGTCTTGTCATTCCAATTCTGCATCCTGTGGGATATGACCAATTCAATTCACACTCCAACTCCAACTCCAAGGGAGCCAATTCCTAAATTCTGATCAGCCTTGGATTGGATTGGATTTTTGAGTTTCTCTGTATTGTGTTTGCAAAACCTGCAGAGTATATCATTCCTATTGTTATTTAAATTACATAATCACATTAGATAATGTTTTGTTTTACATTACATACAGTCCCTGCCATGCTGCTTTTTATAGTAATCCTGGTAGATTTGATTTCTGTACGAGCTGGACGGGTATCTGGCACACTGAAGAGCAGTCTTCATGATGAGTTAGTGCTAATGGGGCTCCAGGAGCTCTTGATGTGCAGAAGGAGCCGCATCCCAGCAGAACATCATAATGCCGGTCGAGCTGATTCACGAGGGACAGTGAGGGACACAATCAACAGACCCTGGTGAGCAGTGAACAAAAAAGCAGTGGCTATCCTGAAGTGTTTTCCCATTCCCACAGAATGCTTGATATTCATCAGTGCAGCACTTTGGATGATCTGATGCACACAATGCCTTCTGGAATGAGTCCGTGCTACAAATGCAGAGAGATCTTTAAAATCCTGTTTGTCCCCGCCTTGATCCATTAGAAACAAGTGATTGGACTCTCATAGTTTGAATGAACATTGAAAGGAAAGGTTGTGCGTCTTTAGGGATATGACCTTTTGATAAATACTGTCTTGCATTCATGCATGTGTCTCTGGAGGACAAACTCAAAAAATCTGCAGATTGTAGTGCAGGATGTGGACAGAAATGCTAAAGCACACCCTACTGTAAATTAACAATGCCCATTTGACATTTGGCATATCTCTCTAAGTCAGAGAGCTGTTTACTTTCATAATCCATATTCCCAGTGTTAATGATTCACATTTCTCAATATTTAAGGAACACTATGTAACTTTTTTTTGTTCAAGGCTAACAAAATGTAAAATTGTCCTTACCCTGATCCACTATGGTAAGCCTGTTATAAGCGATTATATTTCAGCGCTGACGGGATGGTTTTTGGGATGGAAATTGCGCACATGCGTCACTCATCTGTGTCTCATTGTATCTGTAAACCGAGTAATGTGACAGGGGTTAGTTGTCACAACGAGTGAGAAAGGTTGACACGAAGCCGCTGAATCTCCAACCTCCAGAGAATCAGAGGTTTAAAACAAACGCAGAATATAGGAGAGTCTGCTGGAGAAAACAGAACGAGATAGAGCTTGTCATAAAACAAGAATCAACATCAGCTTTTCAGAGATGGAGAGACTGAGGGATTTGAAATGTGGAGATGATGGTGTTTCTGTAAAGCGGGAATCCAGAGATTGTGTCTGTGAAGTTTCAGCTCTAAATGCCCCACAGATCATTTATTATACTATGTTTTAATGCCCATTTTTGAGTGGCCCATGTGTCTTTAAATGCAAATGAGCTGCTGTTTCTAGAAGAGGGCTGTGCCTTTACAGCTGTGGCTCAGATACTCTCACAAAAACTACAACATCTGTTTGGTTTTGATGATCATCTCTGTGGTGCTCATGTGTGTACAGCTCACTGAGGGGCGGGGCTAAGTTAATAAGGCGGGGTCTATCAGCAGTCGTGGGTGGGGCCTGTTTCAATACGATCATTAATACGATCAATGCGGTCATCTTGAGACACTGTTTCAGATTCATGGGTAAAGTAACAAATGAAGTGGATGGATTTTAACCACAATATGATGTTTGTGTACACACACTGTGGACACATAATTATGTTCAAACACAATATGAAAGTGAGTTTTGCATAATAGGTCTCTATTAATCCTAGTAGTGAATGTTTTGTGAGCATTAGGATAACCTCTCTCTCTTTTTCATGAGAAAGAATCATTTTTATGCATTACGCACAGCCAAAGCAATGTTCTTCCACTAAATCCATGCAGGTTTTTTGTTGACAGTTACATATTGTACCATTAAATAGTCAAAAAGCTGTTTAGACAACATTTTAGCAGTTGTTTCAGATCAGGATTGGAACATCCAATTGATATTTTGGTACCTTCATAAGAAAAGGAGAATGTGAATGCCTTTTCATGTTGAATTTAAAGGGTTAATTTCTGGTACTAAAATGGTTATATTATAAAGCAAAGCAGTGAAACACATTTATTTTTTGGCCAAAAACCTTTTGTACACATCTTCACAGCTTTTAGTTGCTATAGCTCAGTAACAAATGGAGGCAATACTTTTACGTAAGGGACAATAGAAGTATACCCATCAGCTAAAAACAGTGTAACAACCTAGTTTTCTTTTTTCTTGTTAATTCAATGCACCCTGAAAGATGGAGTGTCTTGCAGAAGCTGTGTAATTTTTGTAGAGGGAAAACCACATTAGAGCGTTTTAGTTTTTTTCAGTCTCTAAATGATCTAAGATGTCATGGTCTTTATTGGCAATTTTCATTTTCCCTTGAGCAAAAAGCTGTCTATACAGTTTGAGTCATATAATCAGCTTAAATGACATTATAGGCACGTCTAAATGTGCTCATGAGCTCGAATCATTCTTGGAAGATGCTCTGCATTGTCTTGCTTTGAGCTGCCTGTAAATTGAATTTTAATGAAGCTCTATCCATCTCTTATGGGCAGAAAAGGGCCTCGTTAACCTTTTTGTAATTAAATATGGTTTTCTGTTATTCAGGTAGTGGACCAATGCTAGCGTCTAAAACAAAACAGAGATGGCTGTGTTTGTGTAAAGCGTGTGAAATGTCCATATCTCAGCTGAAAAGATAAATGCCATTGCATTTTTCAGCGTAACGATGTTATTATCTAACTCCGTTATATAATAATGATTTATTACTCTTACCTTCTGCACTACATATTTCATCAGGTGTGCATGTCTCATTCAGAGCATCGCTCACTTCTACTTCAACTGCGCACACAAAAAGAAAAGAAGGCATCATTCAGATGTCATCTGAAAAGACTCCGTGCTGAGAAGGAGATCTCTGGCGTTCATTTATAATTGAACATATGCAATGAAACGTGAACTTGTATGTTCTTAAAACAAAGCTAACAGACTATTTGAACATTTCAGTCTTTTCTATTTAAATTTTCTGAATGTCCTTACATTAATTGTTAGGGTTATGTCTTGCCCTGGTTGTCATTGTGTTCACCTTCTGTTTTCTTATTTTCATTTTTCCATGTGTTTCTTTGATTCACCTCATTCACCTGTCCCTCATTAATTAGCTCATTAGCTCTCATTTAGTTTAGTATTTATAGTCCCATGTTTCCTGAGTTAATTTGTCCTGTCTTGATGTTGTTTGGTGGAGTGTTGTGAAGCCTGTCTCCCTGTATTTCCCTGAGTAAGTTGGATTAAAGACTATTTTCCTAGTTAATTTGTCTCCGTGAGCTCTCTGCCGTGACAACATGTGACAGTAGACAGGACCCTCAAACAAGGACTCAATAATGGATTTACCAGCAGTTTGTTTGATTCGTCCTGAACAACAAGGAAGAACCCTTGATGACGAAATGAGGGACTCTATTACAACTGGCATGCTTGACGTCATTTCCTGAAACTCATTAAGAGTCTTAATGGTCATCTGGGGACCTTTGCAGACTTTGTGGATCCCAGTTAACCATTGGCATATTGGATTACAACAGCACCAGTCCCTGACTCCAATCAGAAGAAAGATTCCACTCTCAGATCCTCATGTCCCATATCCATTTCAGGGAAAACCATTCCCGAGTCTGTTCCAGTGAGTGAAATTTCCCTAAAGTGAAATTCTTGACCCTGTTCCCAAGTCCACTCCAGATTGAGCAATTTCAGCGTTTGGCCCAGAGCCCGTTCCAGCTCCAGAGTCCACACCAGCCCCAAAGTCAGATCCTGAGAATGCCACACTGACCATTTTGTGTGTGGCACACTCATTAGCTCCAGCCCCTGACCAGTGTCCAGTGTCTGCTCCTGCTTACAATCCCATAGCTCTTCCCAAAAAAACTTGGGGTGGTGCGGCGGCTACATGTCCTTTGCCATGGAGTCTGTTCCTCCATGTCCTCCTGATCTGCCAGTGTCACCCTGGAGGCTTCCCAGCCCGCTGGCACCGCCCTGGACACTTACCCATTGCCTTCCATCACTCCAGGACACCCAGCCCCCCTCCCCAGTTGCTCTGTTTTTGGTGTCAGGGTTCTGTTCTGTCTTTGTTTTCATTCCTTATTTCCATTTGACCCAGTCTCCCCATGTGTTTCTTTGATTCACCTGTCCGTTGTTAAGTAGCTCATCAGTCCTTTACAACATGTTGTCATTAGTCCTCTGCCAGTTATGCACTTATATCAGAGCTCATATTAAAGGTAATTAGACTATTAGTCTACTATTTAGGCTACGTCTGCCCACCATTATCTGGTTCAGCAAACAAAAGTACAAAAAAACCCATCTAATAATTGGAGAACTGGTAAGGATACTTGATTTCACATGACACAATCTGCTGTTTTCTGTTCCCTCTCCCCTCCCTTTTCCAATCAGAAAACATTAGAAATAACTTGCCTGCTGTGTTAAAGTCATAAAACAGAAGTTGCAGTCATCTTTTCTTCTCTATTGTGCCGTATTTCTGAGTGAAACACTTCTGGGAAAAGAATGATTTTGTCTGTGGGGGATTGATTGCCTGATAGTTTCACTGTCTCTGTTTAGTTGCATTAGAGTTCTTGTTGATTACTATGGTTTCTGATCAGTCCTCACCTGTTCCCCATTCTGTTAATCATCATCCTCTGCGTATTTAAGCCTTCTCTTCGTTTAAAGTGTCATCTTGTCTTAACGTCATGTTTACGTTTGTACACTGAAAAGAAGGTTCCTGGTTCTTTCTTGTGGATTAAAGCTACAGCCGACCCATGACAGAGAGCACATGAATCAAGGCAAATACTGCAGGATTAATTCAATAGGTCTATCAATAATTTTGGATGTGATGTTTAGTATGCACTAATTATGTTGTTATACTGTTTTATAATGTATTACAACATACCGATATGCAAATAGAATAAAACTACTATTAGTGTAAGGACATTAATGTTATTTTCACTTCCAAGTTGCAAGCGTTTTCTTGTGGTACTGTAATTTTATTAAAACAAACTCATCATAATAGAGTTATATTCAGCTCATTGGATGAATGAAATGCATTTGTGTCATGTGATTGAGCTCCACATGTTATGTATTGGCCACAATTTTGAATATTTATTTTCTTTTTGACAGGTTCATGTTGCATATCTTCAGGTTAACATGGGCCAATCAGATCTAGCCAATGCAACGGAGGACGCGCTCCACGATGGAGATCAAGACACCGGCCTGGGAAACGACAGCATCAACACTTACAAACCCGTGTTTGTGGATGACGTCACCAAGCACCTGAGTGTTCAGATCTTGCTCATCTTCGCATATTCTCTCATAATCCTGCTAGGACTTGTGGGTAACACTCTCGTGATCTACATGATCATCCTGTACCGAAATATGCGCACCGTCACCAACTACTTCATTGCGAACCTGGCCTTGGCTGACCTGATGGTGGACACGGTGTGTTTGCCTTTCACGCTGGTCTACACGTTGCTGGATGAATGGAAATTCGGAGCAGTGATGTGTCACATGGTGCCTTACAGCCAGGCTCTCAGCGTCCACGTGTCCGTCCTCACCCTAACCGTCATTGCCATTGAGCGCTACCGGTGTATCGTCTTCCATCTCGGCCAGCGAATCAATCGCTGCACTAGCTTCGTCATCATCGGCCTGACCTGGGCGTTCGCCGCCATATTGGCTGGTCCGCTGGCTATTTTTCGAGAGTATCGTCAGGAGGAGATCCCGTACATTGACTGGCGTATCGCAGTTTGCGCCGAGAAGTGGCCCGACGGCACCAATGTGGTCTACAGTCTCTCGATGCTCCTCCTGCAGTATGTGGTCCCTCTGGCCATCATCAGCTATGCTTACGTGTGCATCTGGATCAAGCTGAAGAACCACGTCAGCCCTTCCAGCCGCTGCGACGGCATCAACCGCCGGAAGAAGACCACCAAGATGCTGGCACTCGTCGTCGTGGTCTTCGCCGTTTGCTGGCTTCCCTTCCACATCTTTCAACTGACGAGCGATCTCGACTTGATTCTCAAGTTCAAAGAATACAAACTCATTTATACTTTGTTTCATATTGTGGCCATGTGCTCGACTTTTGTCAATCCGTTGCTCTACGGCTGGATGAACCAGAATTACAGGAACGGGTTCCTCATGTTCTTCCGCTGCGAACACAAACCGGACTCCATCTACCCTGACGGGTCCTTCAGGACTCGATCTCTGAGAGGCATGATTGTGAACGGGTTCAACGATGGTCAACCTGCGGCTGCTGTCTGATGGTGAAGAGTGTCTAGTCTGGAGAAGACTGCTTACTGCACACTATATATCATTGGGTACAACAGGGATAAAGGCACAGTTGATTTTAATCTCCTGCAAACCGCTAGTTGACACTGCAGCACTTTTCTAAACATCCACGGTTCAGTTTGCGTGTGGAGATTTGGCTGCCCTTACAAAAAAAAGTATAGTTTAAGTTCATTTTATTAAGCACACAAGTTCAAGTATATTTTAAGTAAGCTTTATGTAGTAAGTAGGGGTGTAACGGTACTGAGAAGTTACGGCTCGGTACACACATTCAAATCTGTAGAGTCTAGTTTTATTTCTGCACACTCGCAATCAAACAACACATTGTGCTTTTGTCAAAGTAAAGAAACTAACAGGATGCTGCTTTCTGTCGTCTCTGTTTCCCTTCTGTGAAGTTTGTGGATGAACATCACAAATATTTATGGAGACTCGGCATATAGGCTGAATATATATATTACCCCACATATAGACACATATATTGCATGCCTCTGAATCTGGTTACGGGTTGATGCGCAGATCGAGTCTTCTACTCTTTTCCTGTTGTGCTGGTTAGCAAACAGTGTTGCATTACCGTACTGTAAGTTCAATGTTCGGGGAGCAAGAAGGTGGGAACCGGCGAACGTTTTACCAACTTTAATAACCAAAATAAAACAAAAATACAAAATAAACATAATGGCGGCAGTCCCTCACGAAAACAAAACTCAACATAAAGTCCAGGCCTGGTCCTCTCTCGTCCTTCACTGTCGTCGCTCCTCCTTTTATGCCTCCGCTCCTCCGTGAAGACACGAGACCGATGGCTCGAAGGTGTCGCTCATTATCCATCACGCCACCGGCTCTCGTGACGCTCTCACGGTCCCTCGACCCCGCCCTGCTCGCCACACATACACACCCCTTCTGGATTGGAGTGTGGCTCGCGTCTGACTGTATGCACCGAATCATGATGTTCAGGACGAATACGTGTACTGTTATACCCCTAGTAGTAAGTATACTTGTCAGTGTACTATTTCAGTAGTACTTGGGACTAAATAGGCCCACTTGTTAATGTATAAAAGTATACGTTTAAGTGTAGAGCTAAACGCATACTTTCTTATTTTTAATTTTAAAGAGCTAACACACTTGAATCCTCTTCTTCTATGTACGTGTTGACAAGCAACACAAAGCTGATTCTGCACTCATTTGCTATAGGTTTATGTAGCAAATGAGAATCTATAAAATTACTTAATATACAGTAGTGTGAGACAAAGGTCTTGTTAATGATTTTCAAGTAATTAAATTAACAGTTTTTCAGTAACTTAAGAATCTGTAAAAGTGTGTCATTTGTGGTCATTTGTGTGTATACACAGACACACACATGTATATTATAAACAAAAACTTGTATGTTAGATGTGATTAATCACAATGAATTGATTTGATTGCTCTAATACTGTCCAAAAATCAATTATTTTATTAATCAAAATAGAAAATAGTAGATAGTTTGAAGTGATTGTTTTGAAAATGAGTATGCAAAAGTTAATTTTCCTGATGCCATGCCTTTATCCTCGTTGTACCCTGTCGTTGTTCCTCTGCTTCACGCTCCACTGAACGTGTCAAACAGAAGCGCAATATGTTACTACCTCGTGACATTATTGTGTGCAGGATTAATTCATCATCAAACTTACACTTCTGCATTTATCAGACGCTTGCATCGTATTCAAGAAACACATTGACATTCTAATCAGTTCTTGCTTCTCCTGAGAATCGAACCCATGACCTTGATGTTGCAAGCGCTGCTCTCTACTGAGCTACAGGAAAGGTAAACTTGTGCAAAACTCTGATTCATAAGCCTGGAGTGAGCCGGGATGCTGTGGAGTGGCTTTCACCCGACACTTCAGAGCTGTAAATGTGAGGGGATCGATATAACGCCTGCCATTTGCACTCACACTCATCCAGAGCAGGACTGTGAAATCATGGCGCCAATCATGGAGTCAATCACCTCAGCCATTAGTCATGTGACTAATCACCGTGGGCCATATGAGATGACATCATCACCTCTCTGATTGGCTGACGAGAGCGCACACAGTCCCAAACCCTTCGCTAGAGCCGCTACATGAAGTCAATTTCATGCTTCAGTAGTCCTTCAGAGGAGTGAAATATTCCTGATATATACATGGATTTTATGTCTTCAGAAACACCGCAAATGTTGAATCGCCGTCATTGCTTTGCAGAAAGCTAAGCAGCCGAACCTTCATCCAACACGTGTTGAGGCATTGCATTGTGGGATACAGCCTCTACACAATGTGCTTTGTTGTAAAGTCACATTTTGCCAGTTGTAGTTCTGTGCGTTTCTCTACCAGCATATGTGAAATTTGCATACTATACATAATATATGCGGCAAGACTAGCGTTACAAACTAAATGTGAAAGTATACAAGCATTGATGTGCAACCAACATTAAACTAATGAATGTCTTTTTTATTCACTTATATCAACAGTTCAGTGATGAGTTTCAATATTCAAGGACATGGTTTGACGTCTGGATGAATCTGATTTAGTGAAGAAGTCTTGCACGTGTTGTTTCGTGTCAGTTTGTCTGATATGCTTCATGTAAATAAACGGCTTTATGCTATGATTGTATTTAGGTGTGAAGGTTATGATGTGCAAATCTTTAATGTAATCCGTGTTCTTGGCATAAGTAATATCTATCGAATGGTGGAATTATTTGGATGAAATTATTTCAAGTATTGCTCGTTTATCCTGATCTGTGAAGAAACGAAATGCACTGGAGGCAAACTGGATGAAAGGAAAATAAAACTATAGCTGCATCTGCATATTGTTTTGATCTGTTCGGCGCCTTATCAAATCTACTAATCTGTTTCAGCGCGAGACAAAGCCCTGTGAACAGCACAAGTTATAACAAATATCCCTTTCATTCGGCTGAATTATGACAAACACAACAATAATGTCCGCGCGGCGGCAGCTGCATTATTCATCTGCAGTCCAGCTCAGTGTTTTTCATGCTGTAATGGCTGTTTTATTGCACACGGGGAAAGAAACCTCAGAGAAAAGGCCTTCAAGCTGCGGCTCAGACCTCCAGATCTGCCCTGCGTTCAGCAATCGCAGATGAACTAATGTGTTTTGCCCACGTCTGCAGTTTTTCAACATGATTGGGTGGTTATTTTGAAATATGGCAATTGAAGAAAACTACTTCGTCTGGAGAGTGAATTGGTTTTTCTGAATAAATTTGTTCTAAAAACAGCCATGAGCAAATCCTGTGTGCAAACGGGGGTTTGTATATTAATGTGTGTGTGTGTGTGTGTGTGTGTGTGTGTGTGTGTGTGTGTGTGTGTGTGTGTGTGTGTGTGTGTGTGTGTGTGTGTTTGGGGGCAAAATTGTAATCTCCAGAATTATCTATTTTTGGAGTTGTTTGTTTTTGCTTTTCATGGTTAGAAGGAACAGGCTTGGATCAGATCTGATCAGTTTCTGCCCTCTATTGGACTGAAGCGGAACAAAACATGAATAATGCATTTATCTTTGCATGTAGTTTAAGAATAAAATTCAGTTTCCAAAGTAAGGTTTCCGGTTTAGCCATCAAGTCTTCAGCACAGGTGATGATGCTTCAGCTAATGTGTTATTATATCATCAGAAACAGCTGCTCGTTTCTAAAGTGTCATTCATGTAAAATACTAAATACACTCTTCTATTTAAAGTTGAATTTTTAAAGTTCAACTGAATGATTGAATAACCGATGGCAGAATCCCATTAAACGAGATTCATCTGAAAGGTGCAATTATCCCATGACTTATATACAGGCACATGCATATTTACATATTTAATTGCCCATGTTTTAATTGAAGATATGTTACAACAGCAAATTTATGATTTATGATTTTGCTTAATTAAATTAGAGGATTATTGAAAGCAGCGATGTCTGAAATGTACATTTAATGCATGGAAATACTGAACACCATTAATTACATGAGGATCCAAGGGCCTAATTTGATTGTTTTTAGTTAAAAAACCAAAAACTATACCTCTTACTTCACAAATCTAAAAAATACACGCACAAAATGTTGATATTCATCATAATATTCATCACAGATCAGCATTTTCCAGAGACAAACGTAGATCAATTAACTTTTCCTGACTAAATCTCCCAATTGTTGATATTCAGAATGTATAAAATAGTGATTAGATATTTTTTTGTAAACATTCATTTTCATGAATATTTATTCTTTTGTATTTAGTATTTTGAGAAGATATCAATAGACAATACTTGATAATATCTCGCTCTAAATGATGCATCATACAGTGTTTAAGTCAGTTCCAGTTTTGGCACTGCATGTCACAGTGGGGCAGCATGATCTTGTAGAGCCTCATTAGACTAGATTTTATTTTTTTATTCCTTGACTGCTAGGTGGGATTTTGCCAACCCCTCCCTTAATATGTGTGCTGTACACAAGTATTTCAGGAAACTAGTACACCAAAGGTTTTTCAGCTTCCAAAGATGGTCTTACATTTGTTAATGATAATAAGAGTGACAACAGGCAAACCTGTTCTGGTGAAGCAGATCCGATCCTCTCTCTGCACTGCAGGATGCTGGGAAGAGTCTGATCCTTAATGAAGGGTTATCCGAAATAAGTGTTTTCTGAGAGCATGCTGTTAGTTTGTATCCTCTTGTCTGTCACTGACTTTGCTATATATGTGTCCTTCCTGGTCAATATTTTCACATACTTCAAGTCACATGTCAAGTGTCACATGTTACGTCTCTTTTGACCTTAGATAACAATCATGGACTCTTCATCTCTTTAGTGTTCCTGATCAGGTGATCCTCCCTTCACAGCAGAACTAAACCTTTATCTTTCCCATTATTCATCCAATACAAATCAGAAGTTCTAGGGTTCATTCCTGTTAGATTATTAATAGCAGTAATATTTTAACATCACATCTTCATTATTTGGTTATTGTAGAATCTCCTGATAAAAACGCTTTAAGTTTTGATAATATCACCATAAATAAAAAAGAGCATTTTTTACATTCTATTCTATTCTAGTCTAGTCTATATATACACACATATTATTATTATTTGTTCATGTGTTTACAGGTTTGGATTAAATTATTCATAGTTATTTCAGGCACGAGTCCTTTGATATTAAAGCAATCGATCATATTGAGCCCCTTTTTATTGGTTGAGTAATGATGAAATTGGTTATGTACAGTCCCTGAAAAAATTCTTGTCGCTTGTGTAAAAATGGACCTGAAGTGCCGCTGAAATATTTCTAATCAAGATTTTTTTTACAAGAAATTGCTCATTTTAATCCCAACAGCTTTTGTAATAATGTTTCAGTGCAAAACGAAACTGTCAAAAAGTATTCTAATATTCACAGCTTGGTAAAGCCCATTGAGTCAATTTTTGCAAAGACATAAGTGTTGTCGCCTTGTCAAATGAGCTTCATCTGTGACTAATAATGGATCAGTTAGGTCTCAGGTGTGTATAAAATGAACCCCAGTACAGTAAACTTTCACATCAACTGCAACTAGACTCTGCAAACATGGCTAAGAGTCACCCTGAGACTAAAGTTTTGACTATCAAGACGCTGAAGACCAGATCCACTGCTGATGTGGCAGACACCTTCAATGTGTCTCAGTGTCAAGTACAGAGGATAAAAAAAGATTTTAAGAGAACGTTTTTGATAAGCCCAGGTCAGGCAGACCCTACAAAACAACTGCTCGAGAGGACCGTTTGTTGGCTCGAAAATCCAGGCCAAGGCCAGCCCATTTTAAACTGCAGCAGACCTCCACGAGACCTGGTCACCTGAAGTCCCTGTGTCAACCAGAACAGTTTGTCGGATTCTGTCTTGAAATGACCTCCATGGTCGAATCAGTGCCCAGAAGCCAGCACTAAACAAAAGACAACTGAAAAACCGTGTGGCTAAAAGGATGGATGCTGGAAAAGTGGCAGAAGGTGGATTTTTCAGATGAATCTTCTGTTGAATTACACCACAGACCTACTGGAGCCCACATGCATCGAGATTCATGGTGGTGGAAAAATCATGGTCTGGCGTTACATCCAGTATGGGGGTGTGCGAGAGATCTGCAGGGTGGAAGACAACATCAATAGTCTAAAATACCAAGAAATCTTAGCTACCTCTTATATTCCCAACCATAAAAGAGGCCAAATTCTGCAGCAGGATGGTGCTCCATCCCATACTTCCATCTCCACATCAAAGTTCCTCAAGGTGAAGAAGATCAAGATGCTCCAGGATTGCCCAGCCCAGTCACCAGACATGAACATCACTGAGCATATGTGGGGTAGGATGAAAGAGGAAGCATGGAAGACGAAACCGACGAATATTGATGAACTCTGGGAGGCATGCAAGACTGCTTTCTTTGCTATTCCGGATGACTTCATCAATAGATTGTATGAATCCTTGTCAAACCGCATGAATGCAGTGGAAGTCATGGAAGTCATACGAGATATTAAATTTGGATCTCACAGCACCACCACTTAATTTGCTGACATTTTTTTGTATTTGCAGTAAATTTGTTCAATTTCTGTATAGGCAACAAAACTTTTGTCTTGCAAAAATGTGACACATCTGTCTTTGTTAAATGATAAATCTTTTTTCAGTGAAACTAATGTATTTCAGTGCATTAAAAATCATTTGGGAGGGTTTTAGCTTTTCATATGAGCTATTTCTAACAGCAATTGATTATTTAAAAGTCAGGCTAATAGCAGGAAATAGATAAGCGACAAGACTTTTGTCAGGGACTGTATGCATTATTAAATCATTCTTCATCATCAAACTGTTTTGGTTTCATACTGTCTGAATGTTGAATGAATAAAACTCCATGAATTCACTCCTTCCAATGTCTTACCTTAAGAATAATTTAAATGTTACATAAACTTCATGACATTACAAATTTCTGTTGCTTTGTTGTCCTTGTTGCATTGAAATGACCGGTGTATATCTGGACTTCCTGCCAAAAACCAAAACCAAAACTATTTTAATAGTTAAAATAAGAGTGTTGCTTATTTATAACATTGAGAAAATGAGTATGTCAGTGTGGGAAGAAGAGTCGAAGACGACGGAATCAGGAACATATTACTTTTTTTAGCAAAAAGTCAGAAACTGCATAAACACACATGAGGGTACTCTGGAGCAGACTCTGGGACTTGAGGGTACTCTGGAGCAGACTCGGAGACTAGGGGGTACTCTGGAGCAGACTCAGGGACTAGAGGGTTTTTTAGATCAGACTCTGGGACTAGAGGGTTCTTTGTATCAGACTCGGGGACTAGCGAGTACTCTGGATCAGACTCAGGGACTTGAGGGTACTCTGGAGCAGACTCTGGGACTTGAGGGTACTCTGGAGCAGACTCGGGGACTTGAGGGTTTTTTAGATCAGACTCTGGGACTAGAGGGTTCTTTGTATCAGACTCGGGGACTTAAGGGTACTCTGGAGCAGACTCTGGGACTTGAGGGTACTCTGGATCAGACTCGGGGACTAGCGAGTACTCTGGATCAGACTCTGGGACTTGAGGGTACTCTGGAGCAGACTCGGAGACTAGGGGGTACTCTGGAGAAGACTCAGGGACTAGAGGGTTTTTTAGATCAGACTCTGGGACTAGAGGGTTCTTTGTATCAGACTCGGGGACTTAAGGGTACTCTGGAGCAGACTCAGGGACTAGAGGTTACTCTGGAGCAGACTCAGAGACTAGGGGGTACTCTGGAGAAGACTCAGGGACTAGAGGGTTCTTTGGATCAGACTCGGGGACTAAAGTGTTCTTTAGATTAGACTCTGGGACTAGAGGGTTCTTTGTATCAGACTCAGGGACTTGAGGGTACTCTGGAGCAGACTCGGGGACTAGAGGTTACTCTGGAGCAGACTCAGGGACTAGAAGGTACTCTGGAGCAGACTCAGGGACTAGAAGGTACTCTGGAGCAGACTCGGAGACTAGGGGGTACTCTGGAGAAGACTCAGGGACTAGAAGGTACTCTGGAGCAGACTCGGAGACTAGGGGGTACTCTGGAGAAGACTCAGGGACTAGAGGGTTCTTTGGATCAGACTCTGGGACTAAAGTGTTCTTTAGATCAGACTCTGGGACTAGAGGGTTCTTTGTATCAGACTCGGGGACTTGAGGGTACTCTGGAGCAGACTCTGGGACTAGAGGTTACTCTGGAGCAGACTCTGGGACTTGAGGTTACAATGGAGCAGACTCGGGGACTTGAGGTTACAATGGAGCAGACTCGGGGACTAGAGGTTACTCTGGAGCAGACTCTGGGACTTGAGGTTACAATGGAGCAGACTCGGGGACTAGAGGTTACTCTGGAGCAGACTCTGGGATTTGAGGTTACAATGGAGCAGACTCGGGGACTTGAGGTTACAATGGAGCAGACTCGGGGACTAGAGGGTAATCTGGAGCAGACTCGGGGACTAGAGGGTACTCTGGAGCAGACTCGGGGACTAGAGGTTACTCTGGAGCAGACTCAGGGACTAGAGGGTACTCTGGAGCAGACTCGGAGACTAGGGGGTACTCTGGAGAAGACTCAGGGACTAGAGGGTTCTTTGGATCAGACTCAGGGACTAGAGTGTTCTTTAGATCAGACTCTGGGACTAGAGGGTTCTTTGTATCAGACTCGGGGACTTGAGGGTACTCTGGAGCAGACTCGGGGACTAGAGGTTACTCTGGAGCAGACTCAGGGACTAGAGGTTACTCTGGAGCAGACTCGGGGACTTGAGGGTACTCTGGAGCAGACTCGGGGACTAGAGGTTACTCTGGAGCAGACTCGGGGACTAGAGGTTACTCTGGAGCAGACTCGGGGACTAGAGGGCACTCTGGAGCAGACTCGGGGACTAGAGGGCACTCTGGAGCAGACTCGGGGACTAGAGGGTTCTTTGTATCAGACTCGGGGACTTGAGGGTACTCTGGAGCAGACTCGGGGACTAGAGGTTACTCTGGAGCAGACTCGGGGACTAGAGGTTACTCTGGAGCAGACTCGGGGACTAGAGGGCACTCTGGAGCAGACTCGGGGACTAGAGGGTATTTTGGAGCAGACTCGGTGACTAGAGGGTTCTTTAGATCAGACTAGGGCCCAGATCTTACATCTTACAATTGGAATGTGAACAAAATAGAGGAATTATAGTAATCATTTTATTAAATATTTGAGTATTGTGGCCACTAGAATGTCCTGCAACCTTTGGGGAATTACATGTTTTCACTGAAATAACTGAGTAGGCTACTTTACAATGCATTAGAAAACAGATTGGTGCCATTAGTGGGATAAATAAAGTTGTTTAAGAGAGAATTTCCAGATAATTCGTTGGATTTTTTTTATCTTATTAGGTTTTGCATGGGGATATGGTTTAGACATCATTAAATACAACAGAAATTTATATAACAAAAAAAAATCATATCATATCATACAACATTTCCATTAAGCAAAACATTTAAAAAAAATAAAAGCGTAATATTTTCCTCCTGGGTCCAATACCCAGCACATAACTTTCTGTTATTTATACGGATCAAATGACTACTGTGTTTTGTTCGTAACCCTCTTTGACAGCGTCAGGGTCACGTGACGCGCAGGGTCTTCCGGAAGTGTCGTCAGCGAGCGTGACCTTCCGCTCGTCAGTCATGGAGACGAGACACGCGAACGATTGTGAAATGTAGGAGTAGAGAAATCGCATCGAACAACGACAGTGTTTGCTCTGGTAATGGCACCCGTGTTCGTGTGAATGTTGCTGTATATATATATATATGAGTGAGTGAGTGAGTGAGTGAGCGAGCGAGCGTGAGAGCGTGAGAGAGAGAGAGAGAGAGAGAGAGAGAGAGAGAGAGAGAGAGTGTGAGTTAGTATGTGAATGAATAAGTGAGAGAGAGAGAGAGCGCGAGCGGTGTGTGTGTGCGCGCGCGCGCGCGCGCGTGTGTGAGAGAGATTGTGTAAGTATATGAATGAGAGAGAGAATGAATGAGTGAGTGTGTGTGTGTGTGTGTGTGTGTGTGTGTGTGTGAGAGAGAGAGAGAGAGAGAGAGAGTGTGTGTGTGAATGAATGTGTGTGTTAGCTAATGGTAGCCGCTACTCCTGATCATATATCAGTGTTCGTGTGAATGTTGTTGTTGTTGTGTGTGTGTGTGTGTGTGTGTGTGTGTATATATATAGAGAGAGAGAGAGAGCTAGAGGTCTTGTAAGTGTGTGTGAGTGAATGTGTGTGTGTGTGTGTGTGTGTATATATATATATATAGAGAGAGAGAGAGAGCTAGAGGTTTTGTAAGTGTGTGTGTGTGTGTGTTAGCTAATGGCAGCCGCTGCTCCTGATCGGATCAGGATGTGATCTTCTCACAGCATTCATGTGCATTATAGTCTGTGTTTGTGTGTTTTAGCATCATCTGCTCTAACTCTGCGTCCACAGTCTCTTCTGATCTTGATGGATTATTCAATCACTTAAGCTCATGCTACGATAAGATGATCAGAGTCAGAGTGAGCTTTATTTGACAGCTGTGTGTGTTTACACTCAGGGAATTGATCTTTCTCACGCTGGAGGTGTAAAGATCTTGGATGGTGGGCAGGGGAACCTGTAATCAATAATCTGTCTGAACTGATGAGCTCAGGACAGAGTCAGTGATGGATGAGTTGTGGCAGGATGAGCTTCCTCAGATCCTGAGAGACGTGGTGCCCCGGATCCTGAATGACTGATGGAGGGGGGAGGAGTGCAGGGGTGTTCAGTCAGTCAGGAAGCTGGTGATGCGCTGGCAGATCATGTGGGCACAGAGAGCTGGGTCTGCTTGGCTGTGAGAAGATCAGGCATGATGATATTTAAGGCCAAACTGAAGTCCACAAGGAAGATCCTTGCATAAGTCCCAGGTCTGTGGAGATGTTGCGGGATATACTGCATGGCATGTTGATGATGGATAGCTGTGAAACTCCAGGGGTCCAGTGTTTCACCTGTCTTTCAAAGGACCAGCGACGTGAGAGAGTCTGTAGTCATGATGTGCAGGGGTTTTGGTTTGGGACGAGGATGAAGATCGGGGACAGATGGTCAGTGCAGGCTTTTAAACAAGCAGATGAAACACCGTCCAGGCCTGAAGCTTTCCTAGTCTTAAAGGTCCGGCTTGGGTTGGATGGGAGGAGGGGTTTCGGGAGGGGTTGGTGAATGTGTGAAGTGCTGATCAGAGCCGGTGTGAGTCTGGGCTTCTCAGACCTGCAGTAGAATGCGTTCAGCTCATCAGCCACAGTCTGTGCGGCTGTGTTTCTCTTGTTGGCTGAAGGCTGTTTATTCAGATTTTTGTAGCCACTCTGATCTCCTTTGTTAGCCTGTTTCTAGCCTGGGTACGAGATTGTTTCCCCACTTCTGCAAGCATCCTCTTTGGCATGACATGGTTTGTCATTAGTGAGCGATAAGACTCTCCGTGAGGTGCTTCAGTCGCTCCTGTCAGAGCAATCGAAGCAGGCTTGTAAATCCCACTCTGCTTCATCAGTCCATCTTTATACAGTCCCATTACAGTTTAGCTGATTTAATGTGTGAGATGAAGTGGACCGTGATCAGTGAGCTGCTCACTCCTAGTTCTTTCACATGCACTCTTGCTGTTTAAATGAATATGATATAACAATCAGAATTGAGTTTCCCCATGCCTGACTTTAATCTAACTTGTCTTTCAGTTGTTTTTAGCGCAGCCGGTTGCGTGGGAACAATGGTGAAGTATTTCACCTGTACGGGCTTCCTGAAGAGCTCATGGGACCAAGTGTTTCTGGCGTTCTGGCAGAGATACCCCAACCCATACAGGTGCCGCTTCACCACACACACACACACACACACACACACACACACACCTTCATCTGTGCATGAAACCATCTGCATGCACTACGCTTCACGTCTCTGCCTGTAACCAGTTTATATTCACTTTCAAAATCTCATTTAATTAAGTTTATCTGTTTGTATTCCACAGTAATCATGTTTTAACGGAAGACATCATATTTCGGGAAGTCACTCCGGACAACTGTCTGATTTCCAGACGTCTCTTGACCAAAACCAGCCGAGCTCCTCGCTGGGCGGAGAGGTTCCTGCCCGCGCACATGGCGCAGAAGGCCTACATCATCGAGGACTCAGTGGTGGATCCGCGGGACAGGACCATGACCACCCTCACCTGGAACATCAGCCACGCACGCGTCATGGTGAGCCGCTCTATCACACACTGTTAGCTATAACTGAGCATTTAAATAAACATTGTGTTTTCATACCTGCATTACAGTCCAAGAATTGGATTTGAAATATGTTATTCTGTTGTGATTGGTTGTTTTTTGAAAGTCCCGTCCCTCCCCATAACCGCCAGTTTCAACACACCACTCACTCAAGCCCCGCCCCTTTATTCTGCACATGTATTATGATGAGGAACATTGTGAGTAACCGCCAGTTTCAAGTTTCATATAATGTGTTTGTCTTCACTAGATCAGGTTTTCCTGCTTGAATGTTGATTATTTTCCCCATATTCGTCTCTTCCCAGTCTGTCAGAACGCTCTGTTTAGTTCCTGTCTCTATGAAGCTCCTCCTTCTGAAAGCACACTGTGCTCTGATTGGTCGGCTGGATCAATGTGTTGTGATTGGTCGAGAGCTTCCAGTGTGTTTGGAAAAAATCCCTTCCCATAACTGGCAGTTTTAACTCACTCAAGCCCCGCCCCTTTATTCTGCGCATGAATTATGATAATGAGGAATGTTGTGAGTGTTTGTTCTGGAAGAAACTCAATCAATGGAGGCGTTTCAGGAGTTCAGAAACACTGACGCTGATATAGAGAAGTGCAGCTTTTTCATGATCAAACAGCAACTTCACAATCTAAACAAAGATTAGGATGGAGAAAAGCGTGATAAAGACTAAAGTCCACTTCCTTGTGTCCTTCAGCAGAAACAGAAAGAGCACTAATGATTTTGTACCTGCTCGTACCAGAGTGGATGTAGATTTTAACACTTGTGTAGTGTGATTGCTGCTCCTGAATGAGTGTGTGTTGTGTGTGCAGAGTGTTGAAGAGCGCTGTGTGTATAAAGTGAATCCTGACAACAACAGCTGGACTGAGATCAAGAGAGAGGCCTGGATTTCCTCCAAGCTCTACGGCCTCTCCAAAGCCATTCAGGTCAGTGTTTGTGATCGCTCTAAGTGCATTAGAGTGCCACTCTATGTGTGCTGGTAATGGCGAACGGCTGTTGGGTTTTCAAAGAGCTTTATCCCATTTTCAGGAATTCGGTCTTGCCCGGTTTAAGAGCAACGTTACAAAGACCATGAAGGGCTTCGAGTTCATCCTGGCCAGGATGCAAGGTAAGATGGCAGCTAGAGTTCAGGCAGCTGAATGGGATCTGGTTTGATGGGATCTGTTGTAAGCTGGATGTGGATGTGTGCAGGAGAAGCTCCGGCTCGCACGCTGGCAGAGACGGCGACGGTGAAGGCTCGGGAAACCGCGCTCGCGGCTAAAGTGAAGGCGAAGGATCTGGCGTCTCAAGCGCAGAAGAAGCAGTATGTATGATGAGCGCACGACTGCGGACTCCATCGCTTCCTGAACCCCACGTGCTTCATCTTCGACTGAAATCCTCCAGATTTAATGCAGCAACATCCTCCTCCTGCTTCATCAAGTCTGATTTTACATGAGATGTAGCTGTTTTTTATTGCTAAGTTAATTTCTTAATTTTGTTGATTCCGTTATGGTCTTTTTGGATCTCCATGTTCACTCAGTGTGATTTGCTGCTTCAAATTGAAGTTGTGATGCATTGCCGGTCCACGGTTCCAGCAGTCAGTGCCGGTGGATGTGTGCAGAAGGGCCTGATCTTTGGCACGAGAGAAGACGCCAGAAAGGATTGCAGTGGATAGACGCCAATGTTCAAGTTAATTATTGTGGGAATAAGTATTATGGCTTGCCACCGTTGCCTCAGAATGACAGATGTTGAGCATATAAAACAAGAAATGCATTTAATGAAGACGTGAGATTACCTCTGCAATGTTTTATAGCTCTTAACAATTGTGTTCAACTTACCACCAATAAATATTTTCTATCTGACATGCTGTTCTCTTATGAATGAGTTAATTTGCTGTCAGTCGATCAGTGCCGGTGTTTGTAACACTTACTGTCGTATTTAAAGTCAGCGTGAAGTGTGACTCTTTCTGTGTTTAGAGTGAAATGCTTCTCAAACAAGAGCAAATATCCACCCAAAAGATGGCCAATCAATTTTCTGTTGAGAAAAATCACATGAATAATCAATACCCAAACGAAATCACTTAAGCTCTCTCTCTACATACCGTATTTCCCTGCATTTAACCCGCAGACGCAGATAATTCACAGCCACATATAGCCAGGTTTTGTGTAAAAAAAAAAAAAAAAATCGCCGGTAACCGCACCTTTATATAACCCGCACCCATAAATTAAATATTAATTAAAAAAATTAAATATATTAATTTTATATAACCCGCTCCCACAGATTGATGAACTTTTTTGTGTAAGTTCACATTTCGACTTTCAAATGTTGTTCGCATGACGTCAGTTATCATAACTGTTCAGCTCGGTACACAGTGCTTGTGCGCAAAATTCACACAATAAGAAAACAAACACAAGTCAGAATCAGAAGAAAAAGAAGATCAGTGTCTCCCGCTGTGCAGCAGCTCGTCCTTAAGAAGCGATTCTACAGGTGTTGATCATCGGATGATAGAGAAGAGCCCGCCCTCATGCAGCACAGCCAATCACGTCTTCCTGCATGATTGACAGGTCAGACAGCCAATCAGCGCCAGCTGTCAGAGTGACAGTACAAGCGCCAGAGACAACAACCCTCACAAGAAAGAAAAACAGAAAGAAAATACCGCAAAAAAAACCTTACGTAATCTGCACCCCCTGCGGGGTTTGTAAAATCTGGTATAACCCGCAGGATATATGCGGGGGTTATATATATATATCTATATATATAAAATGGGAAACTTTGAACGTGTCACATGTTCCTTTGTTTAAGCTATACTTCACAAATATATTAAGCTTTAGTCCAGTTTATATTTCTAAATACATTGTTCTACAATGACATTTTATGAGTAGCTGTTTCAACACAATATGTCTGATATGATCTCCACTGCACTGGTAACACGCATGACGTCACCGTTACCAGTGTTCACGGTTTCATTGTTTAAAAAAACTTGTATTTTGTAACCTGATCTCATTTTCAGGAGTAAATGAACTGCCAAAACACACCTTTCTAGTTGAAAAGAGTCCGTAATGATGAGCACGGATAAACGCCTCCAGTAACACACTTAATGTTCTTGTTACACATATTTACTGTAGCAATTACTGTAAATTATGCATCATTATATGAAATTAACCTTCAACCAAACGCCAATCTAACTCTATACTAAAAACATGTCCTTCATGAATATTACTCAATGCATGACTACACACACACAAAAAAAAAAATCAAAGTGACGAGTCATTTTAAATACTTAAAATATTTATTTGTACAAAATGCTTATGTCTGTAAAAAAGAATAAAATGCTACATATGAATACAAGGAGAGACATAAATACAAAGCTGATCCTGGTCCAATCACATACCAATAGTTCATAAGGCTTTTGGTGTTCAGTGTAACTGTATATACAGCGTACATCAACACACTGTACAAACATCTAAAAACAAAGGCAAGTTCATAATAGTTTGCATAAATGACTGATATGAGCACATACTGAACGGGGGGGGGGGGAAGCACAGCCCATGTGTTGAGTTGCAGTTTGAAGGTTTGAACTAACGACATCTGAAGATCTACTGTACACATCAGAACTAAAATACAAACGGTGAAACACTCCAGAGTCTGCGGGCTCATCATCAGATTCACCGGAGCGAACCGAAGCACAGGACGAGGGAAAGAGCATCGCTTAACTCAACGGTACCTTTACCAAATGAAACCAAACGCAAAAGGAAACTTCCTTCTGAAACCTGTTTTTTTCCATTAGAAAGAGTAACAGTATCAAAAATGCGATAAAAACACATGGACATAATCTGCAAATGTGAAAGGATCAGCGCGCATCTACAGGAAGTGCTCATGCGTACGCGTTGTGCAACGTATCAAAACTCAGAATTAAATAAGCTGGTATTGAAGCATGTAAGTGCGAGCCGGGGACTCGAGACGAGCGTTCAGCGTGATCAGAGCTGGTCCGGAGGAAGGGTGTGAGGAAGTAAAGCGTCACCGGACGCAGAGCACCATAATGCATCAGTGCAGAGTCCCGTCATAACCAGGAGTGATCCGAGGAAGAGTAGCTGTGGTCCATGCCGGCGTGAGCCGAGGCCAGAGCGTCCGGCTCCAGCGTCCACATCATGCTCTCCACGTCGATCTCCACGTCCTCTGCACACACACACACACACACACACACACAGAGAGAGAGTCAGTCAGTCACACACATGGAGCGACTGCTCCCTCTGCAGGCGGGAGAATCCACACGGCCTCATTCAGTGAATTACACACGGATACCAGACGCACTTCACAGTCCTGAACTATGACAGAACTGGGGGATTATGGGATGTGCAGAGATTGTGTAATGTAACACGCATTTTAAATCATGGATCATGAATTAACGAATATCTTTTAAAGATGTTTATTCTTGGTTGAGGTTCATTGATGAAAGTGAAGTGTTTGTATGCTGTCACTGAAGATGTGGACCGGAACCCCCGCGATTGATGAAAATCCGGATCAGCCAATCAGCTCACGGGATGCATCCACTCGTGCTCTCATTGGTCGATCTCGCGCCGGGAACCAATCACGTGTCTTGTCTGAGTGCCGTGGGCGTGTAAAAAGCCTCTGAGAGAGTTTCTCTCTTTGTCTGGAATCCTGGGAAACCGTTTCTCTCGCATCATGATGAAGCAGCGCTGCTTTCCGCAATACGGCTGCCAATATGATGGTATTTTGAACTTTTATTTTACGATGAATATTTTTGAAAAATCCACGATGCACTGAGACCGTGAAACTTGAAACTTGAAGTGGCGAGGGATTACTGTATTAGGGATGTGCTTTTCGACTAATTTGTTAGTCGTTTAAATGAAAATTTCAAATCTCAAAACTGCAGCTTTATGTAGCGAGAGGCGTGTGTGTCGGTTCCCATGGTGAAACCCGTGACAATGAGTTCAATAAACAGGTAAAGAATAAAAAAATATATCTCTATACATTTCTGTAAGCTGAACGTGATCACAGTGGCGGACAGTTGTAGTAAATGACGCGATGATTTGGCTGTTTCGGCTCGTCTCTCCAAACATTTCCGTGTCTGTGATTAATATGGTTTCGCTCGGATCCAGTGGAATCATTATATGTCAGTTTATAAAACACTTTTCTGTCTCCTCCTACTTTAAAATACTCCCACACCTCGCTCGTCTTTCAGTGCTCATTATTAAACCCGCCGCGACTTATATGAACACAACGCATGGGAGATCTGCGGTAAAGATTTAGTTTTTGCTCGCATGACAGATGCGTCTCATTTATTTAGTTTTGCTTATTTATTCAAAATATTCCCACACTTGTGAAATATCAATTCAATCCTGATATTCAGATTCTCAAATATGTGGAAGTGAATGTGTTTTGTCGCTTGAAAGCCTTTTATAATGATCATGTCAGCTGATGCGCGACAGAGAATCTGATCCGTCGGATTTACAACACGTAAATTCAGTCCCTTCTCTCGAAATGCATGACAGTGAGTGTCCAGAGAAGAGGGAGAAGTTTACAGTTACCTGTGCAAAGTGTATCTGATATGAATAAAACACCTTGTCAGTTTATTATTGAACGGATTGATTTTCAAACTATACATTTATTTTTTGCCAATACTTATGCGTATTTAAACGTCTGAAACCTAAAATAAAGGTACGTGGTTGAAAACTGAATAGCTGTGATATATGACAAACACTGAGCGCGTCCGTCGCGACCGCAGCGCGAGCCGTTTGAATTTAGCAATTGATCACGAGACGCACGGATCGCTCTAATCCCACGTGAGATCGCGCGCGTCAGAGGGTTACATGTAAGATTAAAACGTCATTTGAACAATAAAATCTCGTTGTTGTTTTTTCTCGTGTAGTCGACTAGTGGCAGCCTGTACCGTGTAGTCGACTACACTCACACATCCCTACTGTATATAGAGACACTAAACAAATATGAATCATACAAATATTTCCTTTAGTTATTTTCATAATTAAGAAACATTTTCAGGGTTTAATCTATTGCATGTATTATCTTTCATTTAATAGCAGAGTGAATATTTAGCGCTGTAATACTGCTGAACCATATCATATGATAGAAATGTAAGACAAAAACTTAAACGGAGCATTTTTTGGCCCTAGAATTTGAACGGGATTTTATCTGCTTTCTAATAAGTCAGTTGTTTCCTTAATGAAAGCGCATGCGATGTAGTTCTGCCATAATCACAGCCTGAACCGTGTCGACGCGTCACCAGATCAGCGTGTGGAAGTGTGTTCACCTCTCTCCGAGTCGGATCTCTCCGAGGACACGGCTGAGCCCAGGCTGTCGTTGCGCATGCGCTCCGATCCTCCCTGCAGTTTCTCCAGGCGTGTGCGCAACTCTCTCTGCTCCCAGCGCAGACGGCCCTTCAGCAGCTCCGCACGCTCGTCCTGCTCCTGCAGCTTCTGCACACACACACACACACACTCGGCTCAGTTCCTCTCACATCACTCATCATACTCACTCATAATCTGCTTTAATAACAATTATGGATGCGAATAAAGTACAGTTTGCGACACACGGACAGCTTCAGTGTACGCAGGGCGTCAGGATAACGCTATCAGTGTTAAATATTTCCCACAGGTCAGCAGTCAGTCACACACACCTCTGTGTTGCTTCAGAGTAAACACTGCTCACGGTCTGACACACACTAACATTTACTGTGTATCCGTCTTTCATTTCTTCATTCTGACCACAAAAACCTTCCTATAGTACATGCTTCATTATCCTGAGCGCCGATTTAACGATTCGCAAACGTTCACATATCTTGCAGTCGAGTGCACATTAATTACCAGCTGTCCTGTGTCTAACGGTAGAGAGTGGTGCTTGCAACATCAAGGTCAGGGTTCGAATCCCAGGGAAAGCAAAAACTGATTAGAATGCCTTGAATGCAATGTAAGTTCATGGATAAAAGCGTCTGATAAATAAATGCATGAATGTGAATGTAAATAAGTGGCAGAAACTGGCACTGAGTCTGTGGCGCAGCAGTGAAACGAGAAAACCACTCTGTGTGTGTGTGTGTGTCACAATATTAAAATCACAGCACTTCCATAATCAGCAAGCCAAAGAGCGTTCCAGTGTTATTGAGTGTTATTGTTCTGCATTAATTGAGCATGTTATAATCTGAATGATCTGAGTGACCAACACCGCCGGAGTTAATCCGTGTGACTCCACACACACACACACACACACGTTCGAGCGTACGCATGCTCAGTGAATGAGGCCTATCACTAGCTGTCAGATAAATCACTGCAGATTAGAGTCCAGTTCTCACTATTAAACTACAACTTTATCCTCAATAACTCCTGATCACTGATTATTAACAGTTCATAAGATAGTAGTTTAGATATTGAACAGGATTAAGAGACGTAGAAAAAGGCTTTAATATGTGTTTGTGCAAATAAAAAGAATATATGCATGATAATAAACAACTAGTTAATAGTGAGAATTGGACCCTAAAGTGTTGCCTCTGATTTAAATGAAAAGTTTGAGATTAACTGTTAAAATATAATTGCCTATGAGTAATGCATTAAGGACATAAAATAAATAATTACAGTTTTGCTTCTCAAATGCGTTCACTGTGAACTGCTTTTATGAGCAGCGAGAAATAAAGGGGGTGTGGCTTTATTGCATCAGACGCTTTCCTCACAGCTGATTGGTCCAGCTCTCACCCAGAAGAAAACCAGCGCAAAAAACACGTGAAAAACCAATCCATCTTCTTGAACGCGTGCATAAACTAGTTAATAATGAGAGTTATAATAGTGTAATAGTAGCAAATAGTGTTTCATAACAACTATAACAACAACTTTTCTGATAACATGTCATTTGAGATGAACTCTGACAGTATCCTGACAACCTGTAATTACTCCAGTCGTCTAGCAGTCTTACTCGCCCATAAACACCTCAACCTTTGAGTAAAATACATGATGTTTATGATTCTCCCTCCCTGTCATGATTCAGTAAACTGTGCTGGTTTATGCTGCACATTAAACTATATTAAAAGCATGGCATGTGCTGAAAACAGAAGTGAAACGGAGATAAACATCAGCTCTGGGTTGTTTGCGTGTGATGACGCTCACCTTGATGTGCAGCTGAGCTTGT
Source organism: Rhodeus uyekii (assembly GCA_037043235.1). NCBI lineage: Eukaryota > Metazoa > Chordata > Actinopteri > Cypriniformes > Acheilognathidae > Rhodeus > Rhodeus uyekii. The sequence goes on from JAWRVZ010000243.1 coordinate 699,746, forward strand.
CTGAGCAGGTTGAGGGTTGTGTTCCTCGAGGAATCAGAGGACAGAGGAACCTGCTGCTTCAGCTGCTCCAGACAGTGCCTCAGCTGAGCCCTCCTGCACACACACACACACACACACACACACAGCACCGTCAGTGTTCACACACTCCAGACCAGACAACTAGCTTTTCAAAGCATCACACTTTAAGTGCGGGAGGACAAAATGAAAGCAAAACAAATATGTGTTCCTCAATATATTAACCGTTGCATGAAAGCAATACCCCCCCCCCCCCCCCCCCCTAATGAGAATAACTCAGCTGGTTACCTGTGTTTCTCCAGCTCATTGTGAACAGACCTGCAACACACACAAACAGCTTCATATGCAGGATCTCACACACTGATGGTCATGTGATCTGTGTGTGTGAGTAATATCACTATTGACCTTTGCTGGAACAACAGTGAATAAATCCTGACAGAGGGTGCGTCCCAATTCACGCACTTATGCATCATTCTTTGCTGTAAATATAATGTACATAATATTTGGGAAAACTCCAAAGGGAAGAAGTTGACTTTGAAATACCCGAATACAGTGACTGATGGACACTTTACAGAGTATAGAGCTTCATTTGAGCTTTACACAGTCTAAACGGAAGCAACTATCATTCTTCATGAGCATTAAAGCAGATGAAGTGGAGGATCTGTGCAATACAGTGAAAATCAAGGATCTGGTATGAACGGGATGTGTCCCAGTGCGGCTCTCCCTCCTCACCTGCTGCTCCCGGGGGAATGGCTCTTTGATTTCTGCTTCTTTCTCTTGTCCGAAACCCCTTTACTGTAGAAGGGAAGCACTGAGGCATAACCGTGCTCAGCCTCTGCAAACACAAGAGCAACATCACATCTCAGCGCGAGCAGGGGCGAGCCGTTTACACACTTAAATCTACAAATATGCGCGTTTCAGAGCGCTTTCTGTTTTTGGCGCCATCGAACGTCTTGACATGATTTGAATGCGGCGCGTTCCATTCGTCACACGTCACGTGTGTGTATGTTGATACACTGTAACGGCAGCGCGGATGCATTTTCAAACCGATGACGATTTCGCGCCTTTCTGTACAATACAGAACTGAAATGTAGGTCACGGACACACACACACAAACAACAGCAACGGTTCGAGCGCTGCTCGCGCGCGCCGAGACCCCGCATACCTCTCTCCCTGCGCTCCAGATACTCCGCTGCCTGCAGGAGCACCTGGATGTTGCGCGCGTGCACCTCCATGTCTGACGAGCGGCGTTATTCTGCGAGCGACGCGGACCCGCTGCAGCGCAGGAGAGTCTGCTGATGCGGCGCGCGCGTCACACGCGTCACGCCTCCTCCGGCACGAAAACACCCCGCTCAGCCTCTCCCCAGATAAAGCCCAGCTCAGCTCCTGACACACTCGAACCCCTCAAACCACGACCCCCAATATAAACCCTCAAACCCCGAGCCTCAATAGAACACACTTACACTGAGCGGGAGAGGACTTTTATTTAGCCAATGTGTGTTTCTACACGCGAAACCTCAAAAACATAGTCTTAACGCGAATATAACTTTGTGTTCGTTAAAAGCGTATATACATTTACAATTTAATCAACTCAAAACAATGGAAATGAATGGAATTATAGTGCATTATTCCGTTAAAATACAAATTCATTAAGATATTTAAAATTCGGCATTAATGTAAAGCGGTGCAATCATCGCGCTTGAACCTATACAAATACAATGTAAAGAAATGTGTGTGTGGGTGTATACATATATATATATATATATATATATATACAATATAGATACAGTGATTAAAACAAACAAGTGAGAACAAAAACAAGTGTTGGGCTTTTATTTTGTTACATTTTCATTGACGCTCAAGAACACACGTAAATATGACTTTCCTGAATTATATTCAAAATATATAATTTTGATTCGTTATTTTACATGCAATAGTTTACAGAGGGTGATTACACGCGCTATTAACTGGTTTTGTATCGAAAATGTGGGTGTGATGTAAAAACGCGGACTTTTATTGTGGCTCTGACGCTCCAGAACCTCACAAACACAAACATTACATCGCATATAGCTGCACGGATATGTTTAAACAACTGTATTCACAATTTAATAAATTAAAATATTATTTAGGTCGAAATGACATTCTTATTCAATGACTTATTAAATGAATTATTCTGTTACAATATAAATTCATCAGTATAATGTAAAGTGAGTCGAGGCATTGATGTAAACCGGTAAAATCATCACGCGCTTTGTTAGAATATTGATATTTATAGAATATTCCTAGAATAAAAGCATGTTATAATAATAAGAAACCCCTCCTTATTTTTCTTCTTCTACAAACATATGTAATTTCCATTCGTTGTTCTTAATTTATTTAAATTCCACGGGCCTTGTTTAATACTTGTTTATTTGCATTTGCAGATGTATATATAGATATTTTGTTAAATAAAAAAAGTGTCAACAACAACAACAAGGCACCGATAACAGAAAAAAAAGTCCGGAGGGCTTTTATTTTGTTACACTTGTTATTGACGCTCGGCAGGAAGTGTGTCGTGACGCTACGCTGGCACCGGAAGTGTTGGCGTGACGTCAGTTTGTTGTGCGCAGCAGCTGAGAAACATCATCACCGTCATCATCATCGTCGGAACACAGTCTGAGGCTCGAACCCCGTCCTACGGTTCGCTCTCCCGCAAGCTTATATAAAGGCGATGGAAGCGGCTCTGTCGCGCGCCGGAAGCGGTTCGCTGGACGCGGCTGTCGCTGGAGGCTTGTAAACACAGCTGGGCCTCGTGAGACTCGCCGAGAAGAAGAAGAAGAAGAAGAGGAAGAGGAATAAGCAGAAGAAGATGTGGTGGAAGCTGTTCTTCCTGCTGCTGTACCTGCTGCTGCTGTTCGTGCTGGCGCGGCTGCTGGAGGCGGCGCTGTGGTACGAGACGGGGCTGCTCGCGTCGCAGCTGGTGGATCCGGTCACGCTCAGCTTCAGGAAGCTCCGGACCATCCTGGAGTGCCGCGGGCTGGGATACTCGGGCCTGGCGGAGAAGAGGGACGTGCGCGCGCTGGTGCAGAACTCGGGCGAGCTGATGCAGGGCGAGCTGTACTCCGCGCTGAAGAGCGAGCAGACGCCCTGCGACTCCAGCACCAGCTTCAGCGGGGAGATGCACTTCTACGAGCTGGTGGAGGACACCAAAGACGGCATCTGGCTCGTGCAGGTCAGTGAGGGGCAGCGGAGGAGCTGTGCTGGGAGAACACGACACAACTCTGAGAGGAGACGCACACTCATTCTCTCTGTCTTTCACTAGCACTTTCTCAGGCACTCGCTCACACACACTCATTCTCTCTCTCTCTCTCTCTCTCTCTTTCACACACTCACTTACGCATACACTTTCTCAGGCACTCGCTCACTCTCTCTCTCACACACACACTTTCTCTCACACGCACACATTCGCTGACTCTCGCTCACACTTACACACACGCACACCCTCTCTCTCACACACACTCATTCTCTCTCTCTCTCTCTTTCACACACACTCACACATACACTTTCACTCACACGCACACACTCATTCTCTCCCACTCTCTCACTTACACACACTTTCTCAGGCACTCGCTCACTCACTCACACACACACTTTCACTCACACGCACACACTCGCTGACTCTCGCTCACACTTACACACACGCACACCCTCTCTCTCACACACACTCATTCTCTCTCTCTCTCTTTCACACACACACTCACACATACACTTTCACTCACACGCACACACTCATTCTCTCCCACTCTCTCACTTACACACACTTTCTCAGGCACTCGCTCACTCACTCACACACACACTTTCACTCACACGCACACACTCGCTGACTCTCTCACACACATACACACACGCACACTCTCTCACACACACTCATTCTCTCCCACTCTCTCACTTACACACACTTTCTCAGGCACTCGCTCACTCACTCACACACACACTTTCACTCACACGCACACACTCGCTGACTCTCTCACACACATACACACACGCACACTCTCTCACACACACGCACACGTATACACTCATTCTCTCTCCCACTCTCTCACTCACACACACTTCCTCAGGCACTCTCTCTCACTCACACACACACACACACACATTCTCTCTCTCTCACTCACACACACACACACACACATTCTCTCTCACTCACTCACACACACACACACACTCTCACTCAGTTTGACATGGACGAGTCAAACTAAGTGTCATAGGGAAACTGAGATAGGTGCGTTTGAGAGATCTTGTGTTGTGAGTGCAGAAGTAATGTGTTACTGGATGAAAGTAGTGTGGTTGTGTAGTGGTTGTGTAGCTCATGATGCTTGTGTTCCTCCAACACGGTTTCTGCACTCGCTGTCGTTCAGATCCAACCCTGATCAGGCTGTTTTTCATATAACAATAGCTGCTTATACGAATATCCAAATACTGAGACAGAAACTGAAACCACCACCTGCTCGTTTCACTGACACACAGTCAGTCCGTCCTGTTCTCCTGAATGAGTCAAACACAGCAGATCCAGACGCAGGTGCTGCTCAGAATGAGCGATCTGGAGACATGCGTGTGTGTGTTTATATCAGCGGAGATGAAGTGCATGTAGTGTGTGTATTAAAGCTGATTTTCTGCTGCAGGTGATCGCGCAGGACAGGAACCCGCTGTTGAGCACCGCCAACTGGGCCAAAATGGTGCAGAAAGTCTCCCAGTTTGGCATTCGGACGGGCACTTTCAACTGCTCCAGCGACTCCAGGTATCAGCCGTGTTCAGCCTGAGACGGGAGAAGGCGTAGAGATCACACACATCGGATTCATCTGTCAACATAATTATTATTTATAAACAGCATGACTATGAATTGACACCCAGAAACGATTATGCCGTGTGATAAACTGGTGAAGCGATCATGAGTCTCGAGTCAAACGCTCAGTTTCTGCCATCTTCAGCTTTATTCCACTAACCCCGGTTTCACAGACCAGCTTAACATAGTCTGAGACTGAGCTGCATGTTTGAGCTGCTTTAACTGAGAGCTTCATAAGATAAATCAGAGCCATGGGTCTCATCATGCTCATCAGTGAAGGGACGTTTATAACAGTGAAGTCCTAGTTGAATAATCCTGGCTTAATCTAAGCTCTGTCTGTGGAACCATTTTAGCTGCGTGTTAGTCTATGAAAACTCTTGTTTTCTTCATCCTACATATAGTATTAGTTAAATTCATTACAATTACTGTGCTCAAAATCATAACCGCAGTAGGTTATGTTTCACTCAGATGTGTTGCCCTTTCAGCTGTGAGCACAAATCAAGAGAACGCCAGGATTAATCCTCATATAATCCTCATTATCAGGTGTCATATATGAACACTTTCTACATCATGCAAAACAAGAAACCTCTTAAAGTTTGTAGTCATGCCAAATTACTTATATTTTTGTATTCATTATAAAACGACCCCAAACTCAACAACCACAATCAGAAATATATACAAGATCACGTTTGTGTTTATAAGAGTTTGACTCTGAGAAGGTTTGACTGGCTGAAACGAGTATCCGGTACGGATAATGCACTTTTGCCGAGTACGAGTATCATCCGAGTAATAGGAGTCAATATCTGTGCTCGAATTGAATAAAATCCTCATTGGGTAGCTGACTGTGTCTGCGTTCTGTGATAGGCTAGTCACAGCGCCCCTCCCCTACACATGCAGATTTACTCTGTCCCGCCCTGCTCATTCACACACAGAACACTGAGAAGAGAACAGCTCTCTCTCAGTCACTCAGGTTCGCGGGTCTTTTCCTTTAACGTTTAGGGTTTCTTCAGCTTCAGGTTTGTTTTTTATTTCGGTTTGTTTGTAGTTCTTATTAACCAGTAGAGTTCTGGTAAACGTGGGGTTTGTTCAGACGTGGTGCTTGATAGAATGCGAGTAGCGTTGCGTCTGTCAGAGATTTTAACCGTCTGCTGGCTCTAACCAGTTTTTTGACTTCACGTGAAAAATAATGATTAAAATGATGATTTCTTCATAATTGCAACCGCATGTGTTGTATTCATTACAACATTTGTTGCAAAACTGTGTATAGTTTATCGTGATCAAAACATTGATCTGAAGCTCAATGCTGATGCTGTCATGTAAATAGTTTTCTAATCAGCAATAAATATAACAATTTCTGATCGACCCATTTCAATTGCATGATTAAAAATAACATACTGGTTAAAGCCCCGCCCATTTCTGTGTTAAACCCCACCCACTTCTCTGTTATGCCCCGCCCAGTCCAAGTACAGATCCAGATTATTCATATGGTTAACAGATACAGATAATGCTGTACTCGCTCATCCCTAGTTTGATCGTAGGTTTAGTCGCCGCGAATGGCTGGTGAAGGAGCGCAGACCGACTGTTTTCCTCCAGCTCACGTTTTGTCTGTTTTCAGATCGTCTGTGCTTCTTCTGCAGTGTAGAGAGAGCCAGAGAGAGAGAGAGAGAGAGAACGAGTACATGGGCGCAGATTGCAGCGCTTGCGTAAAACACTGGGTCAAAAATGAACAGAAAAGCTCTGAGATCTGGCAACCATGAACGCTCGCAGAGGCTTGTTCAGCAGTCCGTAGTATTCTCTTTCTTCCTGACAAAAATAAACAGATCTGGTTGTTTTAGTTACAGTTTAGTCTGGTGTTTTTCGAGAGCACCATCTCTTTCAGTGATCTTGGTGTCGTCTCAGGAATGAGGCTCGCTGACATTCTTTCCCTTAACGAAATGAACACTTGCTCTCTCTTCCTTCACTCCCGTCTCAGGAGTTATGTTTACACCAAGTCACACATGAAATATGTAAGTGATTTAATCAGCAAGCGTCTGAGTGTTTGGTGTGGCTCCCTGTGTTCAGGTACTGCCACAAGCGCGGCTGGATGAAGTCCACGCTCATCATGTCCGTCCCGCAGACCTACGCGTCCAAAGGGAAGGTGATGCTGAAGGAGTACAACGGCCGGCGCATCGAGACGGAGCACATCTTCAAGTGGATGACGGCGCACGTGGCGTCTCGCATCAAGACCATCCGCGTCTCCGAGCAGCTGCTGGACGACTGGTATCAGATGGAGAAGCAGCCGGTCAAGATGTTCCTGTTCGCCCGGCTCCTGCAGCCGCCGGCCTTCTTCTCCGCGCTCAGCATCAAGTTCACCGGCCGCATCGAGTTCATCTTCGTGGACGTGCGCGACTGGGACAACACCACCTGTCTGGAGGAGATCGGGGTGCGGCACACGCCCTCCTACATCCTCAAAACCCCGGAGGGCATCTACCGCTACGGCAACAGCACCGGGGAGTTCATCTCGCTGCACGCCATGGACGCATTCCTGCGCTCCGTGCAGCCGGAGGTCAACGACCTGTTCATCCTGAGCCTGGTCATGGTCAACCTGATGGCCTGGATGGATCTGTTCATCACGCAGGGAGCCACCATCAAACGCTTCGTGGTGCTCATCAGCACCCTCGGCACGTACAACTCCCTGCTCATCATCTCCTGGCTGCCCATCCTGGGCTTCCTGCAGCTGCCCTACCTGGACAGCTTCTACGAGTACAGCCTGAAGCTCCTGCGCTACGCAGACACCACCACCATCGCCTCGTGGGTGCGGGCCGACTGGACCTTCTACTCCTCGCACCCCGCGCTCTTCCTCAGCACTTACCTGGCCCACGGCCTCCTCATCGACTACTTCGAGAAGAAGAGAAGGTGTAGCAACGAAGACCAGAACGCCAACAACCTGGAGTGGCTGTCCAGTCTCTGGGATTGGTACACCAGCTACTTAGTGCATCCCATCGCCTCCTTCCAGAACTTTGAGTCGGACTGGGACGACGACCCTAATTTCCTGTTGGAAAGGCTGGCGTTTCCAGATCTCTGGCTTCACCCGCTCGTTCCCACGGACTACATGAAGAGCCTGCCCACCTGGAAGTTCAGAGTGACGGGAGACGCGAGCGGAGACGAGAGGAGCGACGGCTCGGCGGAGGAGGCGGAGGCGGATTGGCCGTGCGGGATGCTGCGCTGCGGCGAGTGTGTGGTGTGTCTGGAGGACTTTGAGAGCGGGTGTCTGGTCATGGGTCTGCCGTGCGGCCACGTGTTCCACCAGCAGTGCATTGTGGTCTGGCTGGCTGGAGGCCGGCACTGCTGCCCCGTGTGCCGCTGGCCGTCCTACAAGAAAAGGCCCGCCAGACCTCGAGCAGCGCCGGAGTAGCCCTCGTCCCGTGCGTTCACGTCCCGCTTCTGCACTTATTTAAAAAAGAAAGAAACAAACAAACGACTTGATGTGCTCATCTTTAGTCTCTAGATTCATTGGCTCCTGGGGTTTTTGTTGGTGATTTTTAACTTGCACAGTGTTTAATTAAAATGCATTCTTCCCAATGTTTTGTTTTAAAGGGAAACACTTGATTTGGGTCAAATGCCTCGTACTTAAGATTAAAAACGTCATAGATTTTAAAAGTTGTAGCTCTCATCATTAATCCCAGTGAGACGAGAAGAAAATCCATGCGTTCCTGAGAAGTGCGTCCTGTGTTCAGTGTCTTATGTCTGAGGTGGAGATCTCCAGCTGCGTCAGTCTTTATGTGAAGGATTAACACTCTGGGCATGTGCACATGATGTTTTTTTTCTTTGAGAAGAAGAGATGGCTTTACGTAACTTGAGTAAACGGCCCTGTGCACAGCTGGAAATGGCTTAGGCGTTGACATGCAACTCTTCACGGCTCCATCTGCAGTTTACGTTATTGTCTTGTTGGAGCATGTTAGTTTTTGTTATTTTTGAACAGCATTTTGCCATTAACACTAATGCAGACTTTCCCCTTTGACTTGAGTCTAAAAGTGATTGGGAACTTATTCCTGTAATGATGTTCAGTTCAATAAAGTCCAGTTTTCTCACTGGTGTTACAATGTGCATCTGCTGAGTTTTGTCCATTTTACTGGCTGTTATTGATCTATATGGGATGTGTATTCCGCTATAATACAGAAATGAGTTGACACACATGAGAATTATTACCACGATTACACTGTTTACATGCAGGAATCCTCACCTTACTGTAATTCACCACAGTAGCCCACAAAATACATGTATAGTTGTTAATGATGTTTGAGATGCCATTAATTTTCATATTGATATGTATTTTGTCATATTACACTACTAATGAGATGAGCATGTTGCATTGTGATTATGAGATTTTAGAGATTAGAAACAGTGCCACAATGCAAATACATAAATAAAAACAATTTTGCAGGATATCTTTTAATTAATTTAATTTTTTGGGAGGGTAAAATGCAATCTCAAGTGTGATTTGCATAGAATCAACCACTGTCATCCAAATAAAGTTGAAAAATTAAATAAAACGACAAAGGATCAACCAATAACACTATATTTTAGTGTATGTTAGTGTCATTGTTACATGTTTAATGCATCGTTTTATAAAGGTGTGCAAGGAGTAAATCAGTGAATTAAATATTTTTGTGAGCTCGTGACGTGTTGACGCTGGGCGTGCCCTACTACGCATGCGCAGTTTGGTTACTGCGCGCACCCGTGCTGGAGCTCATTACTGCGCATGCGCCGCTCTGTCACTCGTTACTGCGCGCTGAGGAGAAGCTGCTGTTGAGGTTCATCACCTTTATAATGTTTTGCTGAGACTTCTGCTGTTCGATCCATCACTCCAGAAGCGGAAGTGGCGAGCATGCTGCGCGTGTGCTGGACAGGGGCGCGCACGGCGGCGCGGGTGAGTTTATTGCCGACGTGCGCGCGGTCATTCAGTGACCCACAGTGAGGCCTGAAGCCTGGCCTGACATTACCATAACACTAGTCTCTTTCGTATTTGCTTCATAAGCGGGTATTGTGCTAAACTTCTCAATGAGTTGATGATTTGGTTGGTGGAGGTTTGTTATTTGAAGTTTAGCTGGCCGGTATAGAATGCGGTTGAACGTAACGTGAGGTCAAACGAGGCGTTTACAATATGATAGACAGATCCACCCAACCAATGAAATCTCAGAGTTAAGTGAGTGACGCGTCCCTCCGCCAATTAAAACCTAGCATGTTCGCTGACGTCAATGTGGGCGGGGTTTGTGTGATTCATATTTTCTGTCGCCAAACCAACAGCTGTCTGAAAACTTTAACTTTTACACGATCTCCCCTTTATTTGCGTCTAACTGTAGTTTATTAGCTCCTTGTTCACGTAGAACAGTTTAATCATGGAGTTATAATCCGTACAGACTGAACTGTCCAACAGAAGGACGTGACCTTGCCAGTTCATCGAGTTTCAAACAGAAACTAATGTTCAGTGTCAGCTGTTCATTCATTCATTCATTGCTGAATGATACTGTTGTTAAATTCATAAACCTGCTTTAACAGAATAGCATTTAAATCTGAAATGAGTGGCTCTTTGTTGTTAATGAATGTAAAACAGTGGTTGTGCTCCTTGTAAAAAGAAGCTATCACTGAAATACAGGATATTGTAGTTTGTGTATTGCAGTCCATGTGAGATGATGTGTGTGTGTGTGTGTGTTTGTTTTCAGTGTGGTAGAGTGTCGTCCCATCCATTACAGCCCTGCCGCAGATACACCACAGCTGGAGACTCTGGGTACCATGTTAAACCTTACTTATGACTTATTTTACAACGCTGGGTTTTAACACAGGCATTAAATGAATTTGAGCTTAATGTTAGGGTGTGTTCACACTTGGCATGTTGAATTAAAGCAAACCCTGGTGCGATTTGTCTATTAGATTAATTTGAATAAGTGTTAACGCTTCCGTCCGAACCCTAATGCTCAGCGAGTAGACTAAATGTGTTCAAGTTATCATTTGAAAGTGTGAACACACCCTTAGTTTTAGTTCAGTTTTACCTTGTTCTGCGTCTCACATCAGGCTTCTTCTACCACAGATCCTCTGCTGGGAAGATCGTGGCGGCTAGTCTGCTAACGGTGGCTGGCGGTGTTGGCGGTACGATCCTTTACGCCAAATGGGACCCGAAGTTTCGTGCAAATATAGAGAAGAGCGTTCCTTACTCTGATCAAGTGTTTGAGATGGCGCTTGGGCCGCCCCCTCCTCCATTCATCCCAGTACAGAAGAAACCGGTAACACTGACTTACACTTACGCTCTTAGACGGTCATGGATGTGTTCACTCTCTCTGTGCTTCTGGGGATGTAGGCCGTCAGTGATGAACAGATCATTACAGATGTTTCTTTCAATAGGTTAAGGCTGAACCCCTGCAGATCTCCTCGGTGTCAGAAGCCCTGAAGGAGTCCAAGCAGCCCAAAGCTAAAGCGCAGACGTCTGATCCGGCCCCGGTGGAAGCGGAGGCCCCGGCACAGACGCTCCAGGGTGAGCCAGACTCGCACTCATGTTCGGACAAAGATGTGTTCTCACCAAGAGCAGATAATATACCAGCCAGACTGATCAGTCAGAATATAGTGAGCCATTTTTGATAACCTCATCCAGTTGGCTGATTGACAGGTGTAGTTTCTGAAGATCTGTCGTTCGTAACTTTTTCCTCATGGGATTGACGTGTGTTCATCGTACGTCAGGATGCGGGGGGGTCGTTTGAGTGTTAGAGCACACACACCGCTCAGATCATGTCCTGATCCTCAAGCACTGAACGGTGTGCTGATCTGTGTCTCATGGAGTCCCACTGTTGTTGCAGAAGCCTCCGCAGAGGCAGCTCATATTATTTCGGCCATCAGCGACGTGCCCTCTGTGCCCGCGCCGGGTACGAGCGATGAAAGCCCAGCGGCGGCAGGTCAGCACGGGTCACGGTCTCGTCCTCTCTGCATGCTCTGTGCAAACATCACGCCCTCACCCCTCCATCCGTCCTCAGCTCTGTCATGTGACTCGTGCTAACGCCTCTTCTGTTTGTGCTAACCACTATTCTTTCCCACTAACTAACACATATGTATGCTTGTTTTTGCCAAATATGCTTGAATGAACCAGTTTGGCCTGTTAGCACAAACACATTGATTCAATTCACTAGTGTCTTTCAGTTTTTACTGATGCATTAAAGAGCTGGGGTCTCGTTTATAAAGTGTGCGTACGCACAAAACGGGGCTGGAAACGTACGTACGCCAGTTTCCACGCAAAGGTTGTGATCTATAAAAAACAAACTTGATGGGAGAATGTGCAGACCTTAAAGCAGACTTTGAGCTGTGCATTCACACATTCTGGAGACAGAGGGAATTGGCGACACAGATGGTTAATTTTAGTTTATTTTTTGGTGTATGCCATTTTTGACTTAAGCGTACGTAAACTTTTAGTAGGGATCCTACGCACAGTTTTATAAATGAGACCCCTGATCATTAGAGTCATTTGTTCACAGAGCAGGTGTGTGTGTGAGAGTGTGTGTTTGCATGCTGCCAGTGAAGACCGCACACTTTGTTTTTGTTTTCCATCACCCTATTGTTGTCATTTTTGTATTGATTCAGATGGCAAACTCCCAGCTTGAGTGACGTGTGACTTTATATCCCCTGCCGCTGTAATGAGTGTGTGTGTGTGTGTAGCTGAAGAGTGTAAGGAGTGTGCTCATGCCGAGCCGGCGCTGACCGAGAGGCCCGCGGAGGAAGTGACCGCTCGACTGGCACAGCAGGATAGAGCGGAGCAGGATGCACTGACCGGTGAGTGTGACGCTCAGATCAAGCAGTTCAGAGCTGCTCGTGTGTGTTGATGTTGATGTGTGTGTGTGTGTGTTGAAGCTCTCACTGCTGGACTGGAGGAGTCTCTGGGCAGCTCAGCCAAGGTCACCCTGCAGGCCATCGGAGCCCAGGAGGCGGCGCTGACCTCCATCACTGCACACACTGACAAACTCAGAGAAGCCATGGACTCACAGGTGAACACACACACACACACACACACACACACACTCTCAGAGAAGCCATGGACTCACAGGTGAACACACACACACACACACACACACTCTCAGAGAAGCCATGGACTCACAGGTGAACACACACACACACACACTCTCAGAGAAGCCATGGACTCACAGGTGAACACACACACACACACACACACACACACACACACACTCTCAGAGAAGCCATGGACTCACAGGTGAACACACACACACACACACACACACACACACACACACTCTCAGAGAAGCCATGGACTCACAGGTGAACACACACACACACACACACACACACACACTCTCAGAGAAGCCATGGACTCACTCACAGGTGAACACACACACACACACACTCTCAGAGAAGCCATGGACTCACAGGTGAACACACACACACACACACACGCACACTCTCAGAGAAGCCATGGACTCACAGGTGAACACACACACACACACACACACACACACAGACACACACACACTCAGAGAAGCCATGGACTCACAGGTGAACACACACACACACACACACACACACACACAGACACACACACACTCAGAGAAGCCATGGACTCACAGGTGAACACACACACACACACACACACACACACACTCAGAGAAGCCATGGACTCACAGGTGAACACACACAGACACACACTCAGAGAAGCCATGGACTCACAGGTGAACACACACACACACAGACACACACACACTCAGAGAAGCCATGGACTCACAGGTGAACACACACACACACACACACACTCAGAGAAGCCATGGACTCACAGGTGAACACACACACACACACACACACACACACACACACACACTCAGAGAAGCCATGGACTCACAGGTGAACACACACACACACACACACACACTCAGAGAAGCCATGGACTCACAGGTGAACACACACACACACACACACACTCAGAAGCCATGGACTCACAGGTGAACACACACACACACACACACACTCAGAGAAGCCATGGACTCACAGGTGAACACACACACACACACACACTCAGAAGCCATGGACTCACAGGTGAACACACACACACACACACACACTCAGAGAAGCCATGGACTCACAGGTGAACACACACACACACACACACACACAGACACACACACACTCAGAGAAGCCATGGACTCACAGGTGAACACACACACACACACACACACACACACTCAGAGAAGCCATGGACTCACAGGTGAACACACACACACACACACACTCAGAAGCCATGGACTCACAGGTGAACACACACACACACACACACACTCAGAGAAGCCATGGACTCACAGGTGAACACACACACACACACACACACACACAGACACACACACACTCAGAGAAGCCATGGACTCACAGGTGAACACACACACACACACACACACACACACTCAGAGAAGCCATGGACTCACAGGTGAACACACACACACACACACACACTCAGAGAAGCCATGGACTCACAGGTGAACACACACACACACACACTCAGAGAAGCCATGGACTCACAGGTGAACACACACACACACACACACACTCAGAAGCCATGGACTCACAGGTGAACACACACACACACACACTCAGAGAAGCCATGGACTCACAGGTGAACACACACACACACAGACACACACACACTCAGAGAAGCCATGGACTCACAGGTGAACACACACACACACACACACACTCAGAGAAGCCATGGACTCACAGGTGAACACACACACACACACACACACTCAGAAGCCATGGACTCACAGGTGAACACACACACACACAGACACACACACACTCAGAGAAGCCATGGACTCACAGGTGAACACACACACACACACACACACACACACACACTCAGAGAAGTCATGGGTTTGATTCCCAGGGAAAGCAAGAACTGATTAAAATGTCAATGTGTTTCTTGAATGCAATGCAAGTCACTTTGGATAAAAGCGTCTGATAAATGCATGAATTGTCATCATTAGGTTATGAACACCAATAATACACCAATGTATTATGGGAAAATGAAAGTGTTTTTTGACCTTGGACACCTGTAAACCTTTAATTGGTCCTCTGAAACGCTTTAAACGTCTTGTTTCCTGGTGGACAGTTAAAGGCTAGGCTGGTGTGTGTGTGTGTGTGTGACGTCTGAGGCGAGCTGTTTTCTGCTGGTTGTAACGTGTGTGTGTGTGTGTGTGTGTGTGTGTGTGTGTGTGTTCAGACTCCTCCAGATGAGAAGTCGGCTCAGTGGAAAGCTCTGAACGAGGCTCTGAGCGAGAGGACCCGAGCTGTGGACGAGGCTGGAGACGCCCTGCTGAAAGCCAAGTGAGGCTTTTCATTAAACACTTGCTTCACACAATAACCCTTATCTCATGTTAATGTGGCACGGTATATGCCGTCATCTAGCTGTTTTTGCTGTAATGTCTGTGTGTGTTTTCTTGCGTCAAGCGGATTATACTATCATAACACTGAGGTTCTGAGGTTCAAACGACTGCTTGGTTTGTTTTTGGTTCATGTATGTTTAGAGGAGAGCTGGAAAAGCTTCGTGAAGTGATCAACAGGGCAAAGCAAGCCAAGATTGACGCCGCGAGACCCCAGATCCTGGCCGCCGAGGAGAACCTGCACAGCATGATTGTGGATCTGGACAAAGTTGTAACCAAGGTTAGTATCTCAATCTGCCTGCTAGTGTGCTTTGGAGAAGCTCAGGACATATAAATGGGAGTTGAACCTATAATCCCTTTATCTTCATGCTGGAGTGTGTTGTGTGTCTTGTGCAGGTGCAGACGGCGCAGTCGGAGGCCAAGGTTGTGTCTCAGTACAGTGAGCTGGTGAATGAAGCCAAAGCTCAGTTCCAGCAGGAGCTCGCCAACATCACACCTGAGATCCAGGCCAACTGGAAGGGACTCTGTAAGATCTCACACACCTACGGCCCTGTTTACAGCTGGGATTGGGATGTTTTGGTCACTCGGATCACAAGTGGACGAGTTTCAGTACAGGTTTAAACGGCGTCTGAGATGTTTTGAGATAGTCGACTTTCCAGATAATGGGAAACGCATCGCTTTCATAGAGTAAATGCAGTGCAACAGCCACAAAAGAGCATCTGCCCTCCGCCGACGGACCGAACACACAAACATTACAGGACACACACTATCCAGACGGGATTAAAGTATCAGCTGAGACTCAAGTTTGGTTTGAAGAGGAAACACATATCAAGCACAATGTTCTCATCATTCCTGATTTCTAACACACACTCTCTGCTGCTCTTTCCCCGTCGTCTCCGGTCGTGTTCATGTGTGAATTAACTGAGATTATTCTGAGCATTAGATCTGAAAAACACATGCATTTACCCGTCCATAGTCCCTTTCCTCAAAGAAATCAGGACAGAAGTGGTTGAAAGTGGACTAAAGAGACGATTAAACACCAGGAGTAATGGAAAGTGTCTTCCTCGTCAAACTGTGATCCGATCGACCAAAACACATCTAGACTCCGGGTGGAAATGGGACCCGTGTCTCTCAGACAGCATGTGTGTCAGGAGCTTGTGTTTGTTTGAATTGAATTAATGCATTCTGGACTAACTCTTCTACAGTCGTAACCTCAAAGAAGTGTTTGGACAAGTCATTTTATAAAACAAGTAACGTTTAAAATGTCTTTGAAATACTGAAGCAAGTGACATTTATGTTAATGATAGACAGTATAAACACAAAGAAGTTTGCTAGATTTTAAATGAAATGACTCCAAACCTGCATGTCTCTGTGTGAAAAAGTGTTTTCCCCTTAAATCTAAGAACTGGTCGAGTCCTTTAGCAGCAACACGTGTTTGTGTTAACTTGCCATGTGTGTTACAGCTGTGGAGGAGTTTTGTCCCGCTCATCTTTGCAGGATTGTTGTAATTCAGACACATTGGAGGGTTTTCCAGCATGAACTGCCTTTTTAAGGTCATGAGCATCTCAACAGGATTCAGGTCAGGACTTTGAACGGGCCACTCCAGAGTCTTCATTTAGTGTTTCTTCAGATATTCAGAGATGAACTTGCTGGTGTGTTTTGATCATTGTTCTGCTGCAGAACCCAAGTTCCCTTCAGCTCGAGATGAAGAACAGATGGACATTCTCCTTCAGGATGTTTTGGTAGACAGCAGAATTCATGATCCATTTATCACAGTCTTTCAGGTCCTGAAACAGCAAAACAGCCCCAGACTATCACACTACCACCACCATATTTTACTAATGGTATGGTGTTCATTTTCTGAAACGCGGTGTTAGTTTTACGCCAGATGTAATGCGGCACACACCTTCCAAAAAGTTCAACTTTTGTCTCGTCAGTCCACAGATTATTTTACCAAAAGACTTGGGATCATCAAGATTGACACCCCTTTTTCTCTTTGCTCAGCTGTGATATTTATTTATTTATTTTTATTTTTTTCATCTTGGATCTCTGCCATGTAGCCCATTTTTGCCCAAATCTCTTTCTTATGTTGGAGTCATTAACACTGAGCTTAACTGAGACGAGTGAGGCCTGCAGGACTTTTGATGTTGTTGTAGGTATTTTGTGATTCTTGGATGAGTCGTCGTTGAGCTCTTGGGGTAATTTTGTTCAGCCGGTCACTCCTG
Source organism: Rhodeus uyekii (assembly GCA_037043235.1). NCBI lineage: Eukaryota > Metazoa > Chordata > Actinopteri > Cypriniformes > Acheilognathidae > Rhodeus > Rhodeus uyekii. The sequence continues at coordinate 717,205 of JAWRVZ010000243.1, forward strand.
GGAAGGTTCATCACTGTTCCATGTTTTCATTTGTGGATAATGGCTCTCACTGGTTCGCTGGAGTCCCAAAACTTACACAACCTTTTCCAGACTGATAGATCTCAATTACTTTCTCATTTGTTCCTGAATTTCTTTGGATCTTGGCATGACGTCTAGCTTTTGAAGATCTTTTGGTTTACTTCACTTTGTCAGGCAGGTCCTATTTAAGTGGTTTCTTGATTGAGAATTGATGTGTTGGTAATCAGCCCTGGGTGTGACTAGAGAAATGTGGCTAGGGTGTGTTCAACCACAGTTGTTTTAACAGGTGGGGGCAAACACTTTCTCACACAGGGCATGTAGGTTTGGATTTCTACTTTCCCTTAATAATAACGACCTTCATTCAAAAACTGCATTTTGTGTTTACTTGTTATCTTTGAATATTTAAATTTGTTTGGTGATCTGAAACATTTAGGTGTTACAAACATGCAAAAAAAAACAAAAAACAGTTCATGTAGCAAACACTGTTTGTCCAGACAGTTTTGAGTGTTGCTTTTTGTCAATATGTTACAAACCCCTGCTCTGTTGTGTTCATCAGCGGGAAAGCTGAGCACAGACGACCTGAACTCTCTGATCGCTCACGCGCACCGGCGCATCGACCAGCTGAACCGTGAGCTGGCAGAGCAGCGGGTGAGGGAGCAGATCCACATCGAGACGGCCCTGGAGCAGCAGAGGCTGGAGGATCAGAAAGCGCGGGAGAGAGCCGTGGTGTCTGCGCTGGAGCACAGCCGCGAGGACATGAGGCTCCAGCAGGAGAAGAAGGTCCGCTTCACACCCTCACTGCTAACCACACAGAAATACAAACTAAACTATGGTTTTGTGATTGCTTGTAGAATGAGTTTAAAATAAAAAAATGTTCCCATGCATGGGATTTGTTTTTCAGTCATTATGAATCTTTGGCTGTTGTGTATAATGTCCGTAGAACTTTCTGATATTGTTGCTATTTTACTTTGATGCTTCCCTTTAGACATTCAAGTTTGATGTAGATTTAATAGCATGAAAATTGTTTTGAAAATGACTTTTAAAGGCAGTTGTGATAAGTGTGGAGGTGTGTGTGTGTGTGTGTCAGCTCCAGGAGGTGCGTGAGGTGATGGAGGCTGAGATGAGGACACAGCTGCGGCGTCAGGCTGCCGCTCACACGGATCACCTGCGGGACGTGCTGAAGGTTCAGGAGCAGGAGCTGCGTGAGGAGGCTCAGGAGGTACGGCACTGACTAACACTCCTCACACAGTTTAACCATTAACCCTTTGACAAGATCAACTGCCAAACGTGTTTCAGCACGTCATCTGCCGCTGATCCAGAGACGGACGCGCTCAGAGCTGGTCATTTATCACAACTACTCAGTGCTTTCAACCACATAAGGTTTATTTCAGCTTTCAGACATTTAAACACTCATAAGTGCTGGCAAAACAATACATTTATAGCTTGAAAAATACACACGGATGTCTATAAAAGAGCAATCTGTATAGCAATAGAAAAAGGTGTTTTATTCATATCAGATATATATGTCCCTGTCTCTACAGATTGAGCATTGCAAAGAGAGGATGTGACCCATGTGAATGTGTGTTTGCAGATCCTGAACAGTAAGATGATGGAGCAGGAAACGCACTACCGCAGACTGACTCAGGAGCAGCTGGACACCTTCACTCTGGACATGAACGCGGCGTACGCCCGTCTCAAGGGCATCGAGGAGGCCATCGACAGTAAGCCAGCCTCCTTCAGCCCAGGCGTATTGTAGTCTCCTGTTTGACCTCTGACTGATGCTTCCATTCTGTCTCAAGGTCACGTGACCGCTGAGGAGGAGGCCCGTAAGGCTCATCAGCTGTGGCTTTCTGTGGAGGCTCTGAACTACTCGTTCAAGTCAGCCGGAGCCGACTCCCCCACCGAGCCTCTAGAGGGCGCCGTGCGCTCCATCAGGGAGAGCTGTGCGGAGAACGAGTTCGCCCAGGCGTTGGCCACCGCCATTCCCGAGGAGTCTCTCAGCCGAGGCATCTACAGCGAGGCTTCCCTCCGCGCACGCTTCTACGACATCCGCCGGCTCGCGCGGCGCGTGGCCCTCATCGACGAGACCCGCAACAGCCTTTACCAGTACTTCCTGTCCTACCTACAGTCCATCCTTTTGTTCGAGAGGGAGCAGGAAGCTCCACCGGCTAAACTAGCGGCCGAAGACCTCAACACGTTCAAGCTGCTAGCCTACGCCACGTACAGCATCGAGCGCGGCGACCTGGAGCTCGCCGCTAAGTTCATCAACCAGCTGCGCGGAGAGTCTCAGCGCGTGGCTCAGGACTGGCTCAAAGAAGCCCGGCTCACTCTAGAAACCAAGCAGGTGATCAGCCTGCTGTCGGCGTATGCCAACGCCGTGGGGTTGGGCACCACTCAGGCCCCTTAGCCACGCCCACTCCGGAGATCACGCCAACCACGAGGAGCGCCATCCGCCCGCTGTCAACAGAACCCGCCGCTCCGCTCATTAATTTATAGTTTGCGTGATCTAATCTGTGTTGCAGGCCTCTGATCCCAGACAGACGGTAGTTGTAGCTCGTCCTCGGGGAAGCGCCGCGTCTCCAGGGTTCGGTTGAGCGGCGGTGGCGCTCCTCCGTGTGTATGCCGCACCTCTCACTGTTTGGATCACTTGTGCGTTCAGCAGGATTCACCGTTTCACGATACCCATGTAACGCTTCAGTTTCAAAGTTGTATTACTGGTTGTTTGTTAACCCAGACTGCTGAGAGTAATCAGTCCTCCTCTCGCTCAGTGCTGGAGATCAATAAATCATGGTTGTTGAGAACGGTGGTGTTTCTGTGTTTGACTGGCTTTAAAACCGATCTGGTTTAGCAGGGGTTGGTTTTTATTCTTTAAACAAGGACCTGGGGTCTCATTTATAAAGCGTGCAGACGCACAAAACGGGACTGGAACCGTACGTACGTCAGTTTCCACGCAAAGGTTGTGATCAATAAAATACAATCTTGACGGGGAAATGTGTGCACCTTTAAGCCAGCTTTGAGCTGGACATGCACATTGTGGAGACAAAGGGAATTGGCGACAGATGGTGAGGTTTTATAAATCTGAATATTTTTTTGCCGTATGCCAAGCTTGTAAGGGAAATGGATCTATGCAGATCAAAGGGAATTTATTAATAATTTACTGAAGTTTGAATGAACTGCTTTTCCAGCAGAACTGGGGCGTAACGATCAGCCCACAGAAGAGATTAAAACACAAACTACTGTGGAAACGAGATCAGCAGTTTAAGACATTAATAAGCACATGATGCAAGAACACGTCTTCAAATACAAACCAGACTTTGGTTATTCCAGCACATTTACACAAGTGAAGAAAACAATGAGTTTAAAAGGAGTGAAGTGACGGTTTCTAGCCATATGCACTTTATAAGACCTGAACAACCCATGAATGACTGATTTATCCCTTCTGTTGTTTCTCAGGTGGGGTTTATAACACTTTATGTCAGTCATCAGTTGAGCTCGATCTGGAGGCAGCGGCTTCGGCTCTTGTAACGGGGATCCTGGAGGACGAGGGGTTCAGGGTCACTGATTGGCTGGCATTCTCCTACTGCTGGGAAAACACTATCGTAGAGGCAAATCTGAACTTAATTGAAGTAATTGAGTCTCAGTGAACTCATCTGCTCCTGCCAGTGTTTGTCCATCCCTCCGGACCCGTTCAGGACAGTTTCTCCTCGCATAACTTACCAGATCGAGGTCTGTAAACGTTCCTGCTCTAGCAATTCAATCCAATTCAATTTACATGGATTTGATTCATACAATAATTTGAGAAATTATTCACAGCAATATCAAGCACTATAACTCGCATGAGCATTTAAATAATTAGCATTATCATTGAATAAAACACAGACTCAAGCGCTCAGATTTCATTGAATCCAGACTCAAAACCCCAGTGAGGAAGAGAGATTAAAACTTGATTTATTGAGATACACGACACATGTTCAAGCACACAGACAGCGAGGAGCCGCTCGTCCCGTCTCTAATCGCTGGTGAAGCTCTGGATCTCCAGATCAGACAAGACGCTCCTGCACACGGATCAGACAGCGGTTAGATTGAACTGTGTGAATCCTCTGAATGTGTGTGTAAGGAGAGCCGTACTTGTGCTGGTCTGAGAGCTCGAACTCCTGCCGGAGCCTGTGGATGAGTGAGGGGGTGTCGGGCAGACAGAAGCCGGCGGAGATCTGCACCAGCTGCACGGCCTGAGCCACGTCACCGCCGTCCTTCACACAGGTCAGGAACCGGCCCAGCAGATCCCCACTGACACACACACATCATTACCGTAACTTCTACAGCGATCACATTCATGTCCCAGGCACTGCACTGGCTTTATAAAGATCTTGAAGAGTGTTTGCTCTCACCTGGGAACTCGATTGTGTGTTTTGAAGAGCTTCAGTGTGTCCCTGCGTGAAGAGAGGAGAGAGAGACAGATCTGAGCGGCGCTTACACCATCATTCACCTCACAGAAGGGCATGAGCGTTACCATGCGTCCGCTGTCCTGTGAGCCGCCAGCAGCAGGCGGATGACGTCGCTGAGAGAGCGGGCCGTCCAGCTCAGCACGACCTTGCCCCGGTCGCCGGTGCTGTACAGCCTCTTAATGTCCAGCGCAGTGTCCGCAAACGACTGCTGCACCTGTACACAAACACACACCAATCAGACATCTCTCAAGCAGCCATCAAGACAAGAGGCCGAACAGCAGCTGTACCTCGGGACCGTGCGTGTCTCTGGCCATGAGCGCCAGCAGCTCCTCCACCAGCGCCTGTCTGTTGGCGTGACCCAGCTGCTTGATATCTGAGGATCAACACACTCAAGCTTTGAGTCTCATCTGAACAACATGATGCTGTTAATCTTCAGAGATCACTGCACACACCTAATCAAACCAAGAGCCATCATTACATTAGCCTTCACACAACACTCTCCTGTCTGATAAGAGCTGTCGTGTTGCCGTCTCTTTAAAGCAGGATTCTGATTGGCTGTCGGTGTTTTTCATCAGCTGGGAGAATCAGACCAACAGAATCAATGATTTTTTTGGTGAAATGGCTCAAAATTAATTGGATCACTAGTTATAGCGCCACCTACTGGTCAAAAGTGATATAACGTACATATGACCAGTAGGTGGCGCTGTGAACGAGTTGTATGGTCAGAGAAACATGACAATTACATGAAAAAATGTTTTGAGATAAGAGTAACTTGAGTTACGAGCTCTTTCTGGAACAGATTATGCTCGTATCTCAAGGTATTACTGTAAAACAAAATCATTTTAAAGTTAAAATATACCTCCATTTTAATTCCATACCTTCATTTAAACGAGCCTTTGAAGCAAAAGAAACTCCTGCCGATTATGATTTCGTGCATTTTATTAATGGTTTTAGTGATGAATGACTCATGTTGATCGTGAAACATGATTTTACGGGGAAATGTGTTATTTTTGCTGTTAACCGGTGGATTTGAGGCAGAGCAGCACACTGCTCACACATCCAGTGTGAAAGAGTTGTTCTGGCATGAGCTTCATGAGCATTAAGCGATTACGGTTGAAAATCAAGATGGCGGACAGGAAGCTCAGCCGAATATGGCAAAACTGGTTTCTATGGTCTCGGCCTGACTCAAGGAATCTATTAATACCAGTTTCATTACAACTGGCAAAATTAATTTATTTCACCATTACTTTGGACCTCAAGGTGGCACTTTCTCAGCTGTCTTCAAGTTTCATAATGGTGTGCCAATGCCTTCATAAAATACATTTTACTACAAAACTCAAAATGACAGATTTTGTATGATTTTTAGCCAAACGGTTCAGAAGTTCAGAACGGTTCAATTTTCCGTATCTCCGGAGCACTAGGTGTCACTGTGCTGAGAGTGTGTGTTCACGGCAGGTTTGGTCTGAATACACTAAAGCGATGCAGAGATGCAGCCACACACTTCAGCCCTGGTGAATTAGAGTGAAAACAGTTTGACTAATTAGCTTTAAATCCACCATGTGTGTCGTCATGGATTGAAGCTCTAACTCAATTTTCACAAAAATCTGATTCAGGAAAAAGTTTTTCAAAAATTCCAAAATAAAAGACATTTTTAATGATGTCATTCGATTCAAAAGTTATCAGCGTAAACATGAGTGCACTTTGACCAGTAGGGGGCGCTAGAGGGGTTGCGTTAGAGACTCCAGACTGGCTGTGGTTCATGTTCAGACTGTCAGAACGTCATCCTCCGGTTCAATGAGCGCCACCGACTCGAGAGCAGAAGAATTACCATAGTTGCGTTGTATAATCACCTTTCCATATCTGCGGGATGAGGTCTAGCCTGCTGTCGGTGTCCAGCGCTCGCAGCAGATCGGTCATGGCGTTAGAGGTGGGGTAGTACACCTGAAACCAGACCACATGAACACACATCAGGCCCATCCCGTGAGCGCTCACATGAAGCAGTGTGTGTGTGTGTGTGTGTGTGTGAGAGACTCACGGAGGGAACCAGATCCCTGTACCACTTGAGCAGCACGTCCACGTGCTCCATGAGACAGAGCAGACTGAAGAACCGCGCGCTGCAACACAGGAGGGACGCGCTCAGTCACAATACATCTCTATGTGTGTCGCCGTGTGGAGATCGACTGCACTCACTAGTAGATGCTGCGCTTCAGATCGTTTCCCAGCAGCCTCCAGTTCTCCCCCACGGCCAGCAGCTCGTGCACCCGGTACGCCTGCTCCACGTCCTTGGTGTCGAGACACTGCGGACACACGCCGGACACTCACACACCTCTCACACACACTACACATGACCGCTGTATGCTGAAGGCACTTACGATTCTCATGGCAGTGATGAAGAACTGAGCTGAAAAACAAGAGATTCAACTACATGAGCAAACTTCAGCAGCAAACTCTAGCGTTGGCTTGAGAAAGCCGGGCCAGAACGCTTGAAGTAGTTTTAACAGCTTTCAGTGAGGGTTAGTGTGGATTTGCAAGTCGCTAGCAATATGTTAGTTAGCAAGTCGCTATTTAGCGTAACTTAGCATGTCGCTAGCAAGAATTGGTGTTCATTAACAATCTCCCTAGGAAGAGATAGTGTATGAGTAGTGTGAGAGTGTGTGAGATGAGTAAAGTTCATTAACGCACTTTAAAGTTGGCTTATGAAGAAAAAATCTGAAGTAGGTTTAATAGCTTTTAGTTAGGGTTGGTTTGAATTAGCATGAAAAAGCATGTTGCTAGCAAGATTTATGGTAATTAGTACGACGTTAGCGAGATTCAACGTTAATTAAATCGCCGACAAGATTTAGTATGAATTAGCATGTCACTAGCAGGAGAAAGTGTGTAAAATTGTGTAAAAAGAATAATAATGTTAAACAGTAGATCAGTAAGTTGTCTCTCTCAAGCCAACGAAATAATAGTAAAAAGGCATCAATACATGTTAGAGTTCAAAGCTTTGGGTCAGTCCTGATACACACACTTGTGGCTGTGACCGCTTGATAGTGCGACTGCTCACATGACTGCTCTGATTGGTCAGTGTGCGATTGCTCTGCTCTGATTGGTCAGTGTGCGATTGCTCTGCTCTGATTGGTCAGTGTGTTGTGATTGATCTGCTCTGATTGGTCAGTGAGCGATTGCTCTGCTCTGATTGGTCAGATGGTCAGTGTGTGATTGATCTGCAAGTGTGTGTGTGAGGACAGGCTGGATGTAGCGAACAGCGCAGTGATAATGAGCAGATACCATCCTCAGGATCCTCAGGAGTAAACCTCTTTCCTGCCACCTCATACATCACTTCCTGCAGGATGTCCTTCTGCCCCTGAACCGGGGTACCTGCAGAGCAAAGCATGATGGGAAACGTATAACCGTGTCTCTCCCTTTACATGTATGCAAATGTACTTATTTAAGAAATGAAAGAATTGTAAGACGTCAGATGACCTGTTTTGTAAAATGTGCTGAGCAGGTGACTGTAAGAGGCCAGACTGGGCTCTGAAATCACAGAGAGCACTCGTTACACAGCAGAATAACCCAGCATGCACTGCTTCAGGAGGAAAGTCTCTGAACGCACCGATGGAGAGCGCCCTCATCTCGCCGAGCACAGCGAAGGCCTGAGACCGGCCCACAGCGCCACAGCGCCTCAGACCCTTCAGCACCGCGTTAAACGTCAGGAGGTTCGGCTGCACCTTCTGCTCCGCCATCTGCTTCAGCAGATCCTGCACACACACACACACACACACTGATGCACGAGCTGCTCAGAGCGGCTTCACAACCGCAGCGCGTCACGTACCACGATCAGCTCCCATCTCTCGTTGTACTTCTCTTGCACTTCTGGGGCGGCCGTGATCAGGGCGTTGAAGGTGTGCACATCCGCTGCAGCACAACAACCACAACATCATCATCATCATCCTCACACTCGACTCTCACACACACACAGCAGAGAGAGCAGAGCGGGCGCTCACCTGAGAGACGGTTGTTGAGCAGGTCAGTGTAGAAGCTGAACGCTTTGGAATAAGCGCCGTACTGTCAAATCAAGCACACGTACAGTCATCTGCCATTACACGACTACACATGCATGTTTCTCTACACACACACACACACACACACACACACACGTTACCTTCACCATGCCTCGGATCAGAGCGCTGTATGAACGAGTGTTCGGCTCTGACAGCAGAGCAAAGATTCTCTCAGCATTATTATTCTCTCTGTGGAAGAAGGAAACAAAGCTCTCATTAGTCAAAACTATCTCATTCTCTAAAAGAACGACAGACAGTGTATTTCCTTCACTTCACGCAGAACAATGTTTGTCATTCTAAATTCATTTATTAAATTCTAATAAATGACACTTTAATATATATTCACATAGAAAACAGCTGTTTTACACTGATATAATATTACACTGTTTTACTGTATTTATCATCTAATAAATTCAGCTTTAATCACAGGAATAAATGACACTTTACTATATATTCACATAGAAAACAGCTGTTTTACACTGATATAATATTACACTGTTTTACTGTATTTATCATCTAATAAATTCAGCTTTAATCACAGGAATAAATGACACTTTACTATATATTCACACAGAAAACAGCTGTTTTACACTGATATAATATTACACTGTTTTACTGTATTTATCATCTAATAAATTCAGCTTTAATCACAGGAATAAATGACACTTTACTATATATTCACATAGAAAACAGCTGTTTTACACTGATATAATATTACACTGTTTTACTGTATTTATCATCTAATAAATTCAGCTTTAATCACAGGAATAAATGACACTTTACTGTATATTCACATAGAAAACAGCTGTTTTACACTGATATAATATTACACTGTTTTACTGTATTTATCATCTAATAAATTCAGCTTTAATCACAGGAATAAATGACACTTTACTATATATTCACATAGAAAACAGCTGTTTTACACTGATATAATATTACACTGTTTTACTGTATTTATCATCTAATAAATTCAGCTTTAATCACAGGAATAAATGACACTTTACTATATATTCACATAGAAAACAGCTGTTTTACACTGATATAATATTACACTGTTTTACTGTATTTATCATCTAATAAATTCAGCTTTAATCACAGGAATAAATGACACTTTACTGTATATTCACATAGTTTTACACTGATAAATATTGTCTCAGAAATAATATCTGACTACATTCACTACTATATAATAATATTCACTTTTTAAAAAACATTTATGAGAAAAATCTAATAAATGCAGTTTTGGTGAGCAGAAGAGTCTTCTTTCAAAAAAAAAAAAAAAAAATTATATATATATATAACTTCCAAACTTTTTCCCAGTATTGTTTACAACAGGTTTTATCAGCAAATTGTGCCACACTGTGTAATCACTCACTTCCAGGGGACTTTAGGCACATCCGAGGCTCTGCCTGCTCTTCCTTTTTTATTCTGCGGTTCCTCCTGGATGTCCTGCTGGGGTTTGCCATGGGTCAGAATAAAAAATAAAAGCACATCATTATTACACTGCTCTCAGGAGGCGAAATAGTTTTAATCAAACTCAACAGAATCACTGCTTCAACAGTCACATTCATTATTGATTATTTGCATTTCCCAAAACACATTTTACAGCTGAAAACATATTGCAATATGATACTCTTCTACAGTCTTGTGTTTGTCTCCACTGGATCAGGTTTTCCTGCTTGATTGTTGATTATTTTCCCCATATTCTCGTCTCTTCCCAGTCTGTCAGAAACGCTCTGTTTAGTTCCTGTCTCTATGAAGCTCCTCCTTCTGAAAGCACACTGTGTTCTGATTGGTCGGCTGGATCGGTGTGGTGTGATTGGTCGAGAGCTTCCAGTGTGTTTGGTGAAAGTCCCGCCCCTTCCCATAACCGCCAGTTTCAAAACACGACTCTCACTCAAGCCCCGCCCCTTTATTCTGCGCATGAATTATGATAATGAGGAATATTGTGAGTGTTTGTTCCTGGAAGAAAGTTCAGAAACACTGACGCTGATAGAGAAGAATAACTACCGTCTCTTCATTCCTCTGTTCCGGAACATGCTCTTGCGCAGGATCACGGTCTCCATAGAAACAAATCAGATCTAACAGCTCATTGGTCACATCCAAAGACACTGACGTACCTGTAGAGAATACACTCATCAGTTAGGCAGTCTCACACACACACACACACACACACTCACAATGCCTCGCTCGCTCTTACCGGCCTGCAGCAGCTGGTCATACAGATCCACGGCAGCTTTGACCTTCCTCAGCCGAATCCTCTCTGCGAGCGCAGCTTCAGACGAATCCTCGATCTGAGCCTCCAGAGTTTCCGGCATCAAACACTGCCAGCAGAAAACAGCAGTTACTTCACAACATTCACACGCAGAGCAGACCCTCAGACACAGGCACCGGACACTCACGGGGATATGAGGCTGCGCGTAGTCTTTCTGGAAGTAATTCGGGTATTTATTGATGAAATATTTGGCAGTATTGCTGCCCGACTCCTGGGACAAGGAAAATAACTTCTGTGTGGGAGAAATAAAGAGCTCAGTGTGTGTTTACATCTAATGTGCACAACTTTACAACTCACAGCATACACTCACAAAGTCTAATGATGTCTTTGGAGTGAGATATGGATCATCCTGGAATCTGTAATCTGTTGCAGTAGGATCCTAGAACACACACACACACACACACACACACACACACACACACAGTGACTTTCCTAACATGATATTAGATGACAACGTGTGTTTAACATGGATGTTGGAGTTGATTAACATACCCTGTTCACAGTGGATGCCAGGGCCTGTAAGACTGCCTCTTTACTCCTGATGATAACAACAACAATAAGAACAACAATAACTTTAAAGGTGCTTCTTAAAGTGCTTTACAAAGTAAAAATACTAAATAAATCAACAATAGTACATTGGCATATTAAAGATAGAATCCAGATCTGGGTGTCAACAGAATAAAAGTCATACGAAACACTAAGTGGGAATAAATAATGAGTAAAATTAAGGGTCCTAAAACCGAGCCCTGAGGAACGCCAGCAGAAACCGGTCCAATATCAGACCTGTATTCTGCATCCGGGCATATAAGATCTAAACCAGTTAAAGACAGAAACACCAAAACAATATGATAAAGAGCATGAACTAATTACACTAATTGAGCGTGTGAGTTATAACGGAAAAACATGCGTGCTTTTCATGTGTTCATCAGTACATACCATGTTTTCTTCTTTGGAATGATTATTTCTTCTAAAAGGGCCACAATAAAAAGATTAATTTCAGATTAGAAAACAGCATAATTTAATAAAACGGACAGAAATGAGCTGCCAAACCTAGTGAAGAAACGCCAGGCTGACGATCAGCAGAATTCAGAGCAAACCTCCTGTAATAAAACCCATGATGAGCGTTTGCATTCTGATAAAACATACATATCCTGTAAATCATGAGGGGGCACATACGGGGCACATACGGGGCACATACGGGGCACATAGCTCCTTGAAGTGACCTAGACACAACCGATCTCTTCTAGTGGAAATAGCAACAGTGCAGTTTAATAAAAGGCACCAATGTGTTTTCCTCTTTCCTCTCACCTGTCAGGCCATGACCTGTGCAGATGCACGCGCAATATTCCGTTGCTTTTTCCAACGGCATGCCCGAGAACTCGCGAGCAGGAGGCCGCCATGACACCCAAACACGTGACCTACGACTCTCCGGCGGCGCTGTCATTGGTCGAGCCCGCTTTACTCATGTGACCAAACCGTCGACATTTTACATCAATCGCGTTTTAGGAAATAATTCACGTTTAGATATAACACTTAGAAAGTTTAATAACCGTTGATTTTAAATAAATAAATAAATTCTGATGTTTCAAACAAACTTCTATTCGTTTTCGGAAGGTCAGGATATACCATCTGATCAAATAATAAATAAACTATTCGTCACACGTACCCGTAGAATATTAATACTCAAGTGTATGACTAGTAAATAATTAATATCCGCCACTATGCCTAATGTTTGTATCTCTAGTTGTGCCGCTTTTCTCAGATGTGTCGGTCTGACTCCCCCTCCTCCCCGGGAAGTGGTCTCGCCCGCTCGTCGAGTGCGCGCACACACGTGTTTCACAGAGTTTTCTGCGTTACTGCTCCGGTGTCATTAACATCATGCAGTTTTCTAAAGAAACACCATGGAGGCGATTAGAGGGCATCTCGTTCGGCATGTACTCCGCCGAGGAGTTAAGGTAGTAATAATGATATTATAAACCCACAGCTAGAGAACAAGCATGTGTCTGTAAAAACACCAAAACACACCGCGTTGGGCGTGTGACAACATGCCCCGTGTGTATAATGCTAGTTAACTACATTAGTTACATGAATAAACTTACACTGTATGTGTTATACTAAGTATATGTGTGATGTAATATACATATACATACTAGTTATTGTAATATACTTCTATATTATGTACTATATACTTAGTGTGTGTATATATTCACATATATTTTAGTATGTATGTACTGTAATGTACTTATATATGTGTATATAGTGTAATAGTACAGCATGTCTTCATCTCTGCATGCACTGGTAATGTTCCTGTGATGTAATGTGTGTCTTCTCCTCCTTGCGTCTGTGTGTGTAACAGGAAACTGAGTGTGAAGACGATCACTAACCCGGATCTGCTGGATAATGTGGGCAATGCCGCCCCGAACGGGCTGTATGACCTGGCACTGGGTCCCGCGGATAACAAGGAGATCTGCTCCACCTGCATGCAGGACCTGGACAGCTGCCCGGGACACCTGGGCATCATCGAGCTGCCGCTGCCCGTCTACAACCCTCTCTTCTTTGACGTAAGCGGGACATGCTCGTCTGGAGCTAACGGAGAGTTCACCCGACAATGAAAGCTGTCAAATTATCTGAGAGTTTCTGTCCCTTATTCTGTCCCTAGAAATTGTTTTTCCTGATCCGGGGCTCGTGCCTGTCCTGCCACTTCCTGACGTGTCCGCGAGCGGCTCTTCACTTGCTGCTGTGCCAGCTGAGGCTGCTGGACGTGGGCGCGATGAAGGAGGTGTACGAGCTGGAGACTGTGCTCAATCAGGTCAGAGGGGTCAAAGGTCATCGTCCTGGACCTTCATGGGTCCGAGTGCTCATGAGCGGTGTTTTTGTGGTCTCTCGTAGCTGCTGGAAGTGAAAGCTCAGCCGAGCGTGACAGAAATCCATGAGACTCTGGAAGCGTTTGTTTCTCCCGTCCTCAAAGCCAGTGAGGGCCAGCAGCGGCCGGCTCCGGTGAGTCTGACACTCCTTCTTCTCCCATCGTATTTAATCTGAGCACTTCCTGTTTGAATCTCACATGCTTGTTTTGACTCCAGACCAAACACATCTGTGAGAAAAAGCAAAGTCTCATTAGCAGTTTCTGGAAAATACACATGGTCGTAAGGAGATGTCCCATTTGCAGGTGAGGATTCTCCTCTTTCCTCTTATTTGTACGTGAAGCGTACGCGCTACGTGTTGTGTGAGACTCGTTCTGCTGTGAGAGAGTTTGTCTGTGTGTCTTTCAGAGCCGCTAAAGTGACCGTGCGCCGAGAACACAACAGCAAACTCATTCTGTCTAATGCTTCGTCCACGCTGAGCTCAGATCAGCCCGGTGAGTTCAGTCTCTTCTCGAGTCAGCCAGCACATTTCTGTTTCATGGCGTCTGAGCACCGCCGAAAGCTCTGTGATCGTTTAGCGCCCATCGTTGGGAGTAGCTAACAGAGAATAAAGTTCGTCCAGACAAATTTGAAGTTGGCTTGACAATGCTGGACCGGAAACATTGAATTAGTATGTTGCTAGCATGAATTAACCGAAATTAACATGATTAACCATGAATTAGCATTTCGCTAACATGAATTAACAGAAATTAACATGTCGTTAACATGATTAACCATGAATTAGCATTTCGCTAGCATTAGCTAACATGAATTAGCATAAATGAACATGTCGTTTAATTGATTTACCATGAATTAGCATGTCGTTAATGTGAATTAGCTGAAATTGACATATCATTAACATGATTACCATTAATTAGCATTATTTAACATTAGTTACATTATGTAACGATGTAACAAAAACGATTGTTAGTTACATGTTTCTAACATGATTTTACATGAATTATCATGTAGTTAGCATGAATTAACATATCGTTAACATGATTACCATGAATTAACCTTTTGCTTTCATGATTTAATATTAACTAGCATATTGTTGACTTGATTGAACATGAACTAGCATGTCGTTAGCATGAATTAGCAGAAATTAACATGTCACTTACATGATTTACCATGAATTAGCATTTTGTTAGCATTATTTAACATTAACTAACATGTCGCTAACACGATTGAACTTGAATTAGCAGAAATTAACATGTCACTTACATGATTTACCATGAATTAGCATTTTGTTAGCATTATTTAACATTAACTAACATGTCGCTAACACGATTGAACTTGAATTAGCAGAAATTAACATGTCACTTACATGATTTACCATGAATTAGCATTTTGTTATTGTTGACTTGATTGAACATGAACTAGCATGTCGTTAGCATGAATTAACAGAAATTAACATGTCGTTAACATGATTAACCATGAATTAGCATTTCGCTAGCATTAGCTAACATGAATTAGCATAAATGAACATGTCGCTTAATTGATTTACCATGAATTAGCATGTCGTTAACGTGAATTAGCTGAAATTGACATATCATTAACATGATTACCATTAATTAGCATTATTTAACATTAGTTACATTGTTATGTAACGATGTAACAAAAACGATTGTTAGTTACATGTTTCTAACATGATTTTACATGAATTATCATGTAGTTAACAGGAATTAACATATTGTTAACATGATTACCATGAATTAACCTTTTGCTTTCATGATTTAATATTAACTAGCATATTGTTGACATGATTGAACATGAATTAGCATGTCGTTAGCATGAATTAGCAGAAAATAACATGTCACTTACATGATTTACCATGAATTAGCATTTTGTTAGCATTATTTAACATTAACTAACATGTCGCTAACACGATTGAACTTGAATTAGCATGAATCGACAGAAATTAGTATGTTGCTTACATGATTTGCTATGAATAAGCATTTCGCTAGCATTATGTAGCATTAACATGTCGTTTATACGATTGAACATGAACTAACATTTTGTTAGCATAATTTAACATTAACTAGCATGTTGCTAACATGATTGAACATGAATTAGTATGTTGCTAGCATGATTTAGCAGAAATTAACATGTAGCTATCATGATTTACCATTAACTAGCATATCATTAACATGAATGTTGGCATGATTTAACACTTAGCTGATAGCAGGTAGCATGCAGCTAACCACAATTAGCGACGCTACTAACTTAACTACGTTTTACGGTAGATTAGTTGCCTAGACTAGTGATGCGCGACCGAAAGGTAGTGATCTTTACTGCTGTGTTTGTGGCATGGCTTTAGCAAAGCAGCCTGTCAGTCGAACAGAGAGCAAATGGCGATTATAGCTCAGTGCGCTAATCACACGGCGAGTGAACGAGCTCTGTCTCTGCATGAGTCGCGGGGTTAACCGCTGTCTTTGAGCGTCTGTCTGCTGCGTTGGCTTCCAGATGATTCCCAGCTGGGCAAGCGGGGATTCCTGACGCCCAGTTTGGCACGAGAGCATCTCATCAAACTCTGGCAGAACGACGGTAAGACTGCGCGGGGGGGGGGGGGGGGGGGGGGGGGCGTTTACGAGGATCCGTGCGGCGTGTTTTCTGAGACGGATCGTTGTGTTCTCCAGGCTTCTTCCTCAAGCATCTGTTGTCAGGGTTTAACTTGAGTAAGGAGGAGAAAGCCTGCAATCCGGAGGTGTTCTTCCTGGATTTCCTGGTGGTTCCTCCATGCAGGTCAGTTCATCTCCCGCTCATGACGGTCACACAGATTCTGCTTCTCACCGAGAGCTCATTGGCTGCATGATTGTGTGTGTGTTACAGGTTTAGGCCCATCAGTCGTCTGGGGGACCAGATGTTCACGAACGGTCAGACTGTGAACCTGCAGGCCGTGTTAAAGGATAACTTCACCGTGCAGAAGCTGCTGGCGCTGATCGCCGACGAGAACAGCAGGACTGCTGAAGAGACGGATGGGGTGAGAAGAGTCAATGTAGTGTGACTTCCTGAAAGTGGATGTTTGGGCATGTTTCAGAGAGTGTGTGTGTGTGTGTGTGTGTGTGTGTGTGTGTGTGTGTGTGTGTGTGTTCAGGGTGGCGCGGCTGCAGAGCTCAGTGAGATGGATCAGTCCTTCTTGAGGAGCATCATGGGCCTGACTCTCACAGACAAGCTCTACAACGCCTGGATCCACCTGCAGAGTCACGTCAACATCGTGTTCGACAGCGAGATGGACAAACTCGTCACGGATAAGTTCCCCGGCATCCGGCAGGTCCGTGCGGGACAGACCGTAATGACGTAGTGCCTGAACTCACGAGTAATCTGGTTTCTTTTGAATGTCTCTCAGCTGTTGGAGAAGAAGGATGGGCTGTTCAGGAAGCACATGATGGGAAAGCGGGTGGATTTCGCTGCTCGCTCCGTCATCTGTCCTGATATGTACATCGGCACCAATGAGATCGGAATACCAATGGTGAGTCTTTCACAGTTTCGTATAGCATGTAAATGATCATGTTTGATAACGTCAGCTTTGCTAAATAAATCCGCTTGTGATCAGGCATGTTATTCTGCGTCTAATAAACATCTAATAAAGACATACAGCTACTTAAGAGAGTCTCAGAAGACAAAACAAGTATGTAGGATCCAATTTCCAGCAGTCAAGGATTAAAAAAAAAAGCGTGAATTGAATATTTAAACACTTGTAAAAAATATTGCATAAATATGCAAAATTAACAGAATAGAAACAATGTAGTCACAGATCAAAATATAACAAGTGTGAATCAAAAAAAAAAAAAAAATAACAAGCATGAATCAACTTTAAATGCATTAAACATTATAGTGCACTTAAACTTGTTTGTGTTCTTAAAAATGGTTTTGTTCCTCTGTGTTTTGTGCTCTCGTCCAGTTTTGTCTTTTAGTGCTTGATCTGTTGTTCTCTTCGCTCTCGTATCCACGATCTGCTCTTGTGTTTCCAGAAGTTGTAGTTGGGGTGTCTGATTGCGTTTTGAGAGTAGTTTGATGTGCCTCCTCCAGGTTTTTGCTACCAAGTTGACGTACCCTCAGCCGGTGACGCCGTGGAACGTGAAGGAGCTCCGGCAGGCGGTGCTCAACGGACCCAACGTCCACCCCGGGGCCTCCATGGTCATCAATGAGGACGGGTCGCGCACCATCCTCAGCAGCAGCAGCCTGAGCCAGAGAGAGGCCGTGGCCAAACAGCTGCTCACGCCCAGCCTCGGCCCGCACCGCATGCCCATGAAGATCGTGAGTGCTGCTCACAGGACATGCGTTCTGCACTAACTCACATTTATATCTGTAAATCAGCTCGATTCCATATTAGTGACTGAACGTTGCTTGACCTTCTACTGTTAAAGAGTCATGAAATGCAATAAACACAACATATTTAAACAAACTGGCAGCATGTTGAAAATAATTAAGATTCATGTTTTCCTTGCATTTCTAATACAGTAATGCCTTGAGATACGATCATAATCCGCTCCAGGACGAGCTCATAACTCGAGTTGCTCGCATCTCAAATCATTTTCCCCATAAGAAATAACAGAAAAAACATTTATCCGTTCCGGCCCTCTAAAAAACTCCCTTATTAGTGCTAATAACAATGGAAAAGCATGTTTTTAATTGCTGTAGAGACACACACACACACACACACACAATTATAAGATATATGACTATATATATTATATTAAAGATTATATGTATTGAGTGCTTGTTGTGCAGGTGAATCGGCACATCAGGAACGGGGACGTGCTGCTGTTGAACCGGCAGCCCACTCTCCACAGGCCGTCCATCCAGGCCCACTGCGCCCGCATCCTGCCCGGAGAGAAGGTGCTCCGCCTGCATTACTCCAACTGCAAGGCCTACAACGCTGACTTCGACGGCGACGAGATGAACGCTCACTTCCCCCAGAGCGAGCTGGGCCGGGCCGAGGCCTACACACTCGTGAGCACGGACCAGCAGTACCTGGTGCCCAAAGTGAGTGAGCGTCCCGGTGCCGCCGCTCCACACGGGCCTCGCTGTCCTTCTCAACACCCTTCCCTGTCTCCCGCAGGACGGCAAGCCTCTGGCCGGCCTGATTCAGGACCACATGGTGTCCGGCACCAGCATGACCCTGCGCGGCAGCTTCTTCACGCGGGACCAGTACACCGCTCTCGTCTACAGAGGCCTGACGGACAAGATGGGCCGAGTCCGGCTCCTCCGGCCCGCGCTGCTCAAGCCCCAGCCGCTCTGGACCGGGAAGCAGGTGACCTTCATCCAAAGTCATAGTCACGGACACACACGTCTCGCTACATAGATCACAGTTTTGAGACTCCAGGAGGAACGCGGCGTGTAATAGTGACCTTACTTCAAACTCGTCTTTGGGTTTCCATGAATACCAACTTGTTGTTGTTGTTGTGTTTTAAGGTGGTGTCGACCCTTCTGCTGAATGTCATCCCAGAAAACTGCATCCCTTTAAACTTGACGGGAAAAGCAAAGATTCCCAGTAAAGCCTGGGTGAAAGAGCCTCCCAGAGCTGTGCCGGGATACAAGCCGGAGTCCATGTGTGAATCTCAGGTGAGGAAGAACACACTAACAATGACTTATGATCAGAATCCCTTCCCGACGCTTCCTCTTGCTCTGCAAGCCGTTCTCCTCGGATGTGCGTCACAATAGGAAGATGCAGGTTCTCCTTCATGCTGATTATCCCAGTCATATGTTTACCTCCAAATCCAAATATCTATCTATAATCTATTGTGGGCAAGAACCATATTCAGAGATGTCATTCTTTCTCCACAACTTCCACATTAATCTAAATATGCGTTGAAACTGAGATATTTGTCAATTAAAGCGTTAAACCGTCAATTAAAACGCTTGATAGCAAAGAAATTAAGACAACCATAAATAGTAATTATTTTCCTGTGGTTCTTTCAAATGAAATAATACAATTATTGTAATAATAATATCAAATCTATTAATACTATATTATAATATTGTTATTATTATTAAATATTTTACATTTTACAGTGCAAGAGTTATTTATTGCAATAGTAAGACATTTCTTTAATTTATTATTTTTTTTATAATCAGGTTTTCCTTCTTTTGTCTTATCAATATTCTCTTTATAATAATGAACTATTTTTTGCAATCACCAGTACAACAAATGAATATCAAATTACAGTGTAAATACTTACAGTTGCAGTAATATCTTAACTTTTTGTCTTAATCAAAATGGTGTTTAATTGTCAAGGAAATGTCACGACATGGCAGCTTATTTGATGATGAAAGGAAACACTGTTCACAGCCAGCCAGAGGAAAACGTTTGCAGGCCGAGACCGACCGGATGCACATAATATTCAAAGCTTCGTCACTAAATCTCAGGCTGAAGAGCGTTTGAGATGCAGGGGAAATGAGTGTGAGGCATTATGGTATGTGTGTGTGCTGTGTGTCAGGTGGTGATCCGTCAGGGAGAGCTGCTGATGGGAGTGCTGGATAAAGCGCACTACGGCAGCTCTGCGTACGGGCTGGTGCACTGCTGCTACGAGCTGTACGGAGGACAGACCAGCGGGAAGCTGCTCAGCTGTCTGGCTCGACTCTTCACCGCATACCTGCAGCTGTACCGCGGCTTCACCCTGGGTAACGTCTCACGCCTCTGCCGTCTGACTCAACGCTCGTCACACTCACGTCCTCTGCTAACCGTCCTCCTTTCCGACAGGTGTGGAGGACATTCTGGTTCAAGCAGGAGCCAACAAGCAAAGAAGGAAGATTATTCAGAAGTCAGTCACATGCGGCTCAAAGGTACATCGTTCATTCGCTCAAGAGATTCATTCAGAAACACTGATTCATCCAGTGATGAAACGAGTGAATCTTTATGAGTGAGTCATTGAATCATTCACTCAAAGAGATTCATTCAGAAACACTGATTCATCCAGTGATGAAGCGAGTGAAGTCTTTAAGAGTGAGTCATTGAATCATTCACTCAAGAAATTCATTTAGAAACACTGATTCATGTAGTGAATGTAAGTAATGAAGCATCCCTAATATAATTCATATGCTCCCATTCATTTCTCCGTGTTTGTGTAACAGTGGGTGGGAATATGTTAGTCTCACCCTTTCATTTCTGTGTTTGTTCATCATTGTGGCAGATATGTAGCTTTTATTCAACACATAAAAACAATTACTCTGTGTTAATTAAGGGTTTTTAATTTCCTATGCTCAGTCCGTTTGCTTTAATGATCACTTCCGGCACTGACGTTATATACGGTACTTTAAAAAACCGTTTGGTTAGCTTAAGAAGAAACGCCTCTGCCTGTTCCCTGTTAAGGACAGGTGTATTATGACGGGAGATGTTGAGTGTGTGGTGTGGTCGGTTGACAGCGGTTCGTCCATGTGTTAAACAGGCTCTTCAGGCTGCGTTTAACCTCCCTCCGTCCGCCGGAGAGGCTGAGGCCAGGGAACACTGGCAGGACGCTCATCTGAACAAAGACCCCAGGGATTTCAACATGGTGGACCTGAAGTTCAAAGAGCAGGTCAATCAAGTCAACAACGACATCAACAAGGTGCGCACGAATATCAGACCGTCCTTCTCGTTCCTGCTGTGGCTGTGGGAGTCTGTGTTCATGGGATGTGTTGTTGTCAGGTGTGCATGCCGCTGGGTCTCCATCGCTCCTTCCCAGAGAACAACCTTCAGCTGATGGTGCAGTCGGGAGCCAAGGGATCCACCGTCAACACCATGCAGGTGCCGCTCCTCTCAGTGCAGCCTCTCTGTTACTTTACAGGCTTTTATTTCAACTTTTCTCTCATTTATGGATATGACAAGACGTGACGCATGTAAACAATGTAACCACTTGTAATACTGTAAACAAATATAAGCACCTATAATAAGCGCTCTTAAAGAGACAGTAGCCTAATAAACCTGCTGTCTTTAGTGTGAGTCAAACACCAGAAGATTGATTTAATTTATTCAGTGAAGGCTATCCAGTGTCTTTTTGCATTTCATTACTTTCTGTTGATAAAAACGTATTGTTTATTTCACAGAAATGCTGTATTCGTTCGGCTCTGAACTGTTTTCTGTCAAACTCTGGATGAATTATAATAGTGTTTGCTTGTTTATATCGTAATCTTCCTCTTCTTTTTGAAAGAGCAGCTGGAATTATTAAAGCAAAAACATTTCCGTCCTGATGTCGTGCTTGTTTATAATTAATAGTCCTTTGTTATGCTTATTTTTTCTTTTGTAATGACACTGATCTGATATGATAACTGTTTCTTACTCTTAATTCAGCGTGAACTCGTGGCGTCTCTGAAACAGTGTAGATTCACTAGAGTTAGCTCAATAACCGTTGTATTGCCTTTATTTAAAACATTATTGTCGTATCAGCAAAATTCGGTATCAGTCAGCCTCTAATACGTACGCATTGATACACCGCATCAGTACATTTACCTATTTCAACACTTATGTATATACTGAGTAAAACATGAGTCTGGAGTATTTTAAGCGTGTCTCTGGTTTACAGGTGAATAGCTGTTTAATTAAAGGAATCAAATTCATTTTGTTTGTTCAGGTCTAAAACAAGGAGTTACATTTGATTTGAAGTAGTTTGGAGTTCAGGTGAGGTCAGAGGTTATTCATTCGTGTGTGTGTGTGTGTGTGTGTGTGTGTGTGCAGATCTCCTGTTTACTGGGTCAGATTGAGCTGGAGGGCCGTCGGCCTCCACTGATGGCTTCTGGGAAATCCCTGCCCTGCTTCCAGCCCTATGAACCCCAGCCGCGCTCCGGAGGATTCGTGACGGGCAGATTCCTGACCGGGATCAAGCCTCAGGTGCGTCGAACCGGATCGTGAACGCACAGTTTGGTTCATCAGCACTGTTGCTCAGAGGAGTTTCATTAGCATCGTTTTACATTCATGTAACAGCAGAGAGTGGTGCTTGCAACATCAAGGTCATGGGTTCGATTCCCAGGGAAAGCAAGAACTGATTAGAATGTCAATGTGTTTCTTGAATGCGATGATAAAAGCAGAAAAATGTAAGTGATGCTTCTAACCGTGTGGCGTGTTGAAGAGAACGCATTAGCATCCCATAGTAATATGAAAGCCTTCCAGAACAGTCAAGAACACTTGTAT
>JAWRVZ010000243.1:747500-792500 GCA_037043235.1 Rhodeus uyekii
CTGAATATCTGAAGAAACACTAAATGAAGACTCTGGAGTGGCCCGTTCAAAGTCCTGACCTGAATCCTGTTGAGATGCTCATGACCTTAAAAAGCAGGTTCATGCTGGAAAACCCTCCAATGTGTCTGAATTACAACAATCCTGCAAAGATGAGCGGGACAAAACTCCTCCACAGCTGTAACACACATGGCAAGTTAACACAAACACGTGTTGCTGCTAAAGGACCAAACAATTATTAGGTTTTGCAGGCAAACACTATTTCACACAGAGACATGCAGGTTTGGATTTTACTTTCTTTTAATAATAACAAGCAACTGCTTTTTTGTTTACTTGTTTGTGACAAACGTCCAAAAAAATAACAAATCAGGAAGGAAGCACTTTTCCACACCACCGTGTATTCTACCCTCCACTCTACCGACAAAATGAGTGTTATTTAAGCCATGGTTTATCGGTCATCTGTTGGCCACACGTCTTCATGTGATATGAAGTTGCAGGTCAGAGTTCAACTGGAACTTATAAGCTTGTGTTTCCGGTCTCCTATGAATGGAAGTCAATGAAACCCCTGAAGTGGTTTCCACTTTAAGCAAAGCATGTGCGCTTGTATGTGTATTGCAGAGGAGCGCGTGAGATCTGGTTGTGTGTGTGACTCACAGGTGGACTATGAGAGCGAGGGCGGCAGTGACCCGGAGCCGGACGAGGCTGAGGAGGGACAGGAGGACGCGGGGGCTCAGGAGATCCCTGTGGAAGAGTCTGGAGAGGGTCCTGACCGCTCCGATCAGCCAGAGCCGGCTTCACAGGAGTCCATGAGGATCAACACCGTGCTTCAGCTGAACTCCGGCGTGGAGGACTACAGATATGACACCAAACACGGGCTGTGGTGCGAGGTGAGTGCAGAAGATCTGATCACTGGGATTCATTCACACTCTAGGATTGTTCCTGTGAAAGATCATGTGTCAGGTCGACTCGCATTGGTCGTAAATGGAAGCTAAACTGCCCTGCTTGTGTTTCGCAGCTGACCCTGGCGCTGCCCGTCACTAAAGTGCACTTTGACCTCACGTCAGTGGTGGAGAAGCAGGCTCAGACAGCCGTCATCATGGAGACCAAGGGCATCACGCGCTGCTTGCTCAACGAAGTCACCACTAAGGAGGGGGGAAAAGAGATGGTGCTCAACACGGAGGGCATCAACATGCACGAGATGTTCAACCACGCTGACGTGAGTGCAGTACAGTCACACATCCTTTGACCTCTGACCTTCTGCATGTGCACTGGGTTCATACAAGTGCTTGCATTTGATACTTGATAAAACAGCCATATCTATGAAGAGGCACTTGAAAGGTGTTTGAATTATTAAAAGAGTCTATTTATATTAAGATATAAGTTTGACATTAAGGCGATGTCTTTGTCATTGTATGCTGTCATTGGTTAAGGGGATTTCGCATGTCTATGAAGAAGCCCTTGAATTATTAAGTGATTGTAGTCACACAGGTGTTGGTTTCTCACAGACTTGTTTGGGGAGTTTAAAAGTGTATTTATTCAGTATAACAAGTGTGTTCAGTCAATACTTTGGTCCAGTAGCATGTAATGCATCCGCTCTGTGCAGGTGCTGGACTTGAACCGGTTATACTCCAACGAGGTGCATGCGATGGCCAACACCTACGGCATCGAGGTGGCGCTGCGGGTCATTGAGAAGGAGATCAAGGATGTGTTTGCTGTCTATGGTAATGAAGCGTGTGCGTGCGCGTGTGTGTGTGTGTGTTCAGGTCTGACCACTCTCTCTCTCCACAGGCATTGAGGTGGACCCGCGGCATCTCTCTCTCGTGGCAGAGTACATGTGCTTTGAGGGCACGTATAAGCCTCTCAACCGCTTCGCCATTCAGTCCCACAGCTCTCCGCTGCAGCAGATGACCTTCGAGACCAGCTACCGGTTTCTGAAGGACGCCACCATGATGGGTACCGCTCTCTCTCTCCTCTCTGAGCTCTGACGCACCGTCAGCCGCTTTCACGAGTCTAACTGCTGCGTGTTGTGTTTCTCTAGGCTCCTATGATAAACTCTGCTCGCCCTCTGCTTGTTTGGTTGTTGGAAAGGTTGTGAAAGGAGGAACCGGCATCTTCGACCTGAAGCAGCCGTTAACCCGGGACTGAGTTCAGCTGCTGTGGAGTTAATGCACAAACTGTGTTTGTTTTTGTTTGTATCATCAATAAATCTTTTTTTTCTTTTGACTTCGTCATTTTATTATGTTTTATTGATATCATCATCATCATCGTACACACAACTACACCACCAAAAAACAGCAAAAAAATTACTATTTCAACAATTACTTTTGCACATTGAGCCAAAAATGCTAAATATTAAACATAATTAACTATGGATAATAAAGGTCAAATAGCAATCAAACGTATTCCATTTGTGAAAATGAAAACAGGCAATGCTTTTATTTGTTTACTATGTTATTACATTGATTTTGTTTTATTTTTGTAAAGTCATGTTTTATTTTTTGGCCATGGTTGCTCCTATTATTCATTTGATTAATTGTATTGAACCAGTTATAGTCAGTTTAAACATCATTATTATTGCATTAAGTACAGGGATCATCAGCAATTGAAACAAAAAAACAAATTCAAAGAAAACATTTAGATGACATACTGGCCACTGAAGTATAACATGTCTCTGCTTTATTCACAGATATTCTGTGTATTAATGCCAGCAATTGGATTATACTGAGAAAAATTAAATCCTAAACATGTTTAAAGCTTGTATGACACTGATAAACCCTAAAAAACATGTATAAAGATAATAGACATGAGTATTCGGGTGATTTCTCCAGAATCTTCTTCAGGAATGAATGAATCTTTGAAGTAAAGAATCGTTTCGCGATTCATTCTGAATCGATTCACTCCATTGAGTGTGCAGGGTTATTTAATTACTATTATATTATATACTATTAATTATTTACTTAAATTGCACTGAAATACAACCTGCAAAAATATAGATTTTTTTATATATATTTGTTACGCGCATAAACTTTTGTTGGTGCCCTGTGCGCATGCGCGCTTCTCCAGCCGGAAGTCCGTCGAGTTCTCTTCCGCTCTGGAGGATGGCTATCCCGTCATGCACCGCAGTTTGAGCGGCACGGCTCCTCATCGTGCTCCGACTCCGCACACGCAGCGCCTCCTCGCCTGATTCGAGCGCAGTTCGAGCGCGTGTTTCCCCGCAGCGAGCGATTGATCGAGTCCCGCGCGTCTGAAGAGCGAGATGTCTCTGGTTTGCGCGAGTAAGAGAGCAGATTCCGCTAGCATGAGCGCTTAGCCGCGGCAGCTAACCGACAAACACACACAGAGCATGACGCTGTGAAGGGCTGAATGCAGATGTGTGTTAGTTTAACGCTTGTTATGATGAGTGTGAGAGTTCTCCACTCATACAGTGAGGGTGTTTTGGTGTGTAGATCTGAAGAGAGATGTGTGTATGGTGTGAGTGTTGTGTCGTTCTGTAGAGAGCAGTCGCTCGGTGATGTGTGTGGTAATGATGTGTGTTGTGTTTCTGTGATGTGTGGGTGTTGTTTCATGTGTGTTGTGTTTGATGTGTGGTTTTGAGTGGTGAATGCAGCTGTATCTGTAGGAACAGTGTCAATGATGTGTGTGTTGTGTGTCAGTGGTGTGTGTGTTAATGATGTGTGTGTTGTGTGTCAGTCTCTAACGAGGTCCCCGAGCACCCCTGCGTGTCTCCGGTCTCCAGTCAGGTGTTTGAGCGGCGTCTGATCGAGAAGTACATCGCAGAGAATGGAGCTGATCCCATCAACAACCAGCCGCTGTCCGAGGAGCAGCTCATCGACATCAAGGGTGCATATATCTCTCTGTCTCTCACACACACTCTCTCTCTGTCTCACACACACACACACACTCTCTCTCTGTCTCTCACACACACACACACACTCTCTCTCTCACACACACACACTCTCTTCACACTGCTCTCATCACGCCCTCTTCTCTTCCAGTGTCTCACCCCATCCGCCCGAAGGCTCCCTCTGCCACCAGCATCCCTGCCATCCTGAAGTCCCTGCAGGACGAGTGGGTGAGTTGTGCGTCTGCGTGAGGGACGTGTGTGTGTGTTGTCGTCGGCTGAGCTTGTGTGTGTGTTTCAGGATGCAGTGATGCTGCACAGCTTCACTCTGAGGCAGCAGCTGCAGACGACCCGTCAGGAGTTATCTCACGCTCTGTACCAGCACGACGCCGCCTGCAGAGTCATCGCCCGCCTCACCAAAGAGGTCACCGCCGCCAGAGAGGGTGAGTGTGTGCCCCCCCCCCCTGTTATATCCGGCCGCAGCCGCGTGTCACTGACCCGTTCCTCCTTCTGTTGCAGCTCTGGCGACGCTCAAGCCTCAGGCCGGACTCATCGCTCCTCAGGCCTCTCCTGCGTCCCAGCCGGCAGCTGTGGTCAGTCCCTCGTCCCGCACACACATCCGGCTTCATCCTCTCTCGCTCGCAGACATGTGCAGGACTGGTGCTGGGAGGAAACACCCTCATGCCGCAGTGAACGTCAAGGGCTGCACCGGCTTTCCGGTCGCAAACAGTAGAGAGTGACGCACCAGTCAGATTTGGGAGTTCATAGTTGAAGTTGTAGTCTGGTAACCAGTGTCAGGTGCTTCTACATCCGTGACCGTCATTCCCTGTGGTTCAGGGATAACTCATGCTCAGGTTTAAGAGAAGGGTGAGGATGATGTTTTCAGTCAAGGATGTTGAACATGTCTTGGCTAAAATCACAGTGACCTTCACGCTGCAGATGCTGTTGACCTTGAGATACGACCTACTGCCCTGACAGAACAGTGTTTTACAGCGTCAGTCTTCATAGACGCTTGTGTCGTGCTGTTAGGAGTCATGGTTTCTCCTCCACAGATGATGTTTAGTTACACTAGCTCTTGATATTGCGGCACTATTAGGGGTTTAGAGTAAACACTCATTGCGTTCTGCTGTAATGTGCTGGTTTATGAGTAACAGATGTCTGACCTGCTTTGACCCTCAGGGCGCGGGCGGAGAGGCCATGGAGGTCAGTGAGCAGGTTGGGATGACAGCAGACATCATACAGAAGGTGCGTCTCCTCACAGAGATCTGATGTGTGTGTGTGTGTGCAGAAGTCATCAGTCTGCTCTCTCTCCACAGCTGCAAGACAAGGCCACCGTCCTGACCACCGAGAGAAAGAAGGTGTGTGACTTCAGTCTCTCAGCATCACTGCGGTTCTTCTTCCTTCGTGTGTGTTAAGCTTCTGTGTGTGTGTGTGTGTGTGTGTGTGTGTTCAGAGAGGAAAGACTGTGCCGGAGGAGCTGGTCAGAGCAGAAGATCTCAGCAAGTATCGGCAGGTGGCGTCTCATGCTGTGAGTGTTTCCCATTCTTCACGCCGCAGCAAGTGTGTGTGATGTCAGTGCTGGCACAGTAACTCCCTCAGCTCTGACCGTTGCTGATCTCTCTCTCTCTCTCTCTCTCTCTCCATAGGGTCTTCACAGTGCCAGTGTCCCGGGAATCCTCTCTCTGGATCTCTGCCCAACAGACACCAACAAAGTCCTCACCGGTAACACATTACAGCTCCTGTCTGCGCTCTTGTGCCATTTTGACTCCTAAATTCTTATGGACACACAACATCCCACAGTACATGCTGCTTCCTGACCAATTCCTGTTATGAAGTGTCATCAGTCTGACGCAGGCGTTGCTCTCGGGGTCAGAGGTCACACCGGGTGTTTGTGTTCAGGTGGCGCGGATAAGAACGTGGTGGTGTTCGACCGGCGGGAGGAGCAGATTGTCGCCACTCTCAAAGGCCACAGCAAGAAGGTGTCGTCGGTCATCTATCACCCTGCTCAGGTAAGCCCTCGCTCCCTCGTCCCGCGGCGCTCAGCTCCGGTCTCACCCCCCCCCTCTCTCTCCTCCGTCAGTCGGTGGTGTTCTCGGCGTCTCCCGACAGCACCATCCGCGTGTGGTCCGTCAGCGGGGGGAACTGTGTGCAGGTGATCCGAGCGCACGATGCGGGAGTGACCGGCCTCTCTCTGCACGCCACCGGAGACTATCTGCTCAGCTCCTCGGAGGACCAGGTGACTCACACACACACACACACACACACACACTCACACACACTCAGATACAGGCTGATGGGGAGAAGCAGCACACATTTGTTGCGTGTCTCGCTGATCTGGGAAAACACAGCTCCTTTAAGTTTGTCTGGTGGTTCAGTTTCACATCATGAAGTGAACATTTTGAAGGATTTGTGTGTGTAATGCGTGTGACGTGTGTGTTTCAGTACTGGGCGTTCTCTGATGTGCAGACCGGTCGTGTGCTGACGAAGGTCACTGATGAGACTGCTGGGTGTGGTATGTGTTCCTCTGCCATGAGTAATGTGTGTTTATATGTATCGTATGTGTTTGCATATGTAAGCGTGTGTGTGTGTGTGTTTGCAGCTCTGACCTGCGCTCAGTTCCATCCTGACGGCCTGATCTTTGGCACCGGCACGGCCGACTCTCAGATTAAGATCTGGGATCTGAAGGAGCGCACCAATGTTGCAAACTTCCCCGGCCACTCGGGTCCTGTGACGGCCATCGCCTTCTCTGAGAACGGATACTATCTGGCCACTGGTACGTCATGAGAGATGACCGCTTCTGCCCTCATTTCACTAGTCAGCTATTTATACTGCGCTTCAAGCTACAAGTAAACTATAACTTTAACAAGTGTTGTTCTGGTCGGTCTGTGTGTGTGTGTGTGTGTGTGTGTGTGTGTCTGATCCGCAGGAGCTCAGGACAGCTCCCTGAAGCTGTGGGATCTGAGGAAGCTGAAGAACTTCAAGACAATCACTCTGGACAACAATTATGAGGTCTTGTATAAGCACAGATCTCCGTTCTTCTGTTTCACACTGCTGTCCCATGAAGCGCGCTGATCTCGTATGTGTGTGTGTGTGTGTGTGTGTGTGCTGCAGGTGAAGTCTCTGGTGTTCGATCAGAGCGGCACGTATCTGGCGGTGGGTGGATCAGACATCAGAGTGTACATCTGCAAACAGTGGTCTGAGGTGCTCAACTTCTCCGGTGAGTGTGTGTGTGTCCGCTGCGTCAGTGCTGCGTGTGCAGGCGGGTGTGTGACTGAAGCGGTGTGTGTGTGTGTGTGTGTTGCAGATCACTCGGGTCTGGTGACCGGCGTGGCGTTCGGGGAGCACGCTCAGTTCCTGGCCTCCACCGGCATGGACCGAAGCCTCAAGTTCTACAGCCTGTGAGAGACGGGATCCTCCACACCCGCCAGTGATCGCTGTGCATGTGTGTGTGCGCATATACATCATTACATCACTTCCTCCTGACCGACACATCAGTCACCTCTCTTATCAATTTTTGCTTAAACTGGTTTGAGCTCGTTTTTCTTTCTTTCTCCCGGTTTACCTCTAAGAAGCTTTGTTTCGTAGGCTGGTGAACTCTTAGTGTCTCATGCCTTTTTCTTCTTTTTTAAATCCTTTTGTGGACGATAACAACTGTGACCGATTCCAATAAAGTTAAATGGTTTTTATCTGTTCTCCTCGTGTGATCTTCATGTGCACTGAAGGTGTTTTCAGGAACTGAACTGAGTTTGAGAGGAGATCTTCAAGAGCGTCTGAAGAGAGGCGTTAAAGAGCCAGAGCTCTGATATGAACCGCATGTGCTTCACACTCCCTCATCTTCCTCAGCATGAGTGCAGGCTGGACACCAGATGGTGCTCTGGTCTCTCGTTCACTGTGCAACAATAACACACGCCCGCACTTATGATACACACTGCTGTTTAGCTTTATTACAGCTTCATTTGAAAGATAAACCTACCTCAAAAGTCTGACACTCAAACATGATCACGTGTATGGGAGGTTTATTTGTTCATCTGTCGATCATCATTGCTTTGTTTTAAAACTACAGAGTTTAGATCAATCTAAGCATTGATGTGTATCTTAAAAAGAAAGCATCATAGAAAAGTATCTTACTAAGACGTAATAGTGGCAGATATTGATATTTATCTGATAGAATCTCATAGATTTACAAGCATCAGATTTGCATTTTATTACTTTTTTGTGTTTTATATTACACATAAATATCAGCATCTGCACCAAACTGCATATTTCTGCTGCATTCTGAGGCTCTGAATGAAACAGAGCTGTTATCCTCCATATTTTCACTATATCACATTACAGTAATCCTTTGCCACTTCATGGTTCAAGTTTCGTGGTCTCAGTGCATTGGATTCTTCAAAATTATTAATCGCAAAATAAAAGTTCAAAAATACCATCATATCGGCAGCCGTATTGCGAAAAGCAGCGCTGCTTCATCATGATGCGAGAGAAAGGGTTTCACAGGATGCCAGACAAAGAAACTCTCAGAGGCTTTGCACACGCCCACGGCACTCAGACAAGACGCGTGATTGGTACCTGGCGCGAGATCGACCAATGAGAGCACGAGTGGATGCATCCTGTGAGCTGATTGGCTGATCCGGATTTTCACATATCGCGGGGGTTCCGGTCCACATTAACCGCGATAAACGAGGGATCACTGTATATGATCCATAAACATATGATCCCTGGATACACACAACTGCATGATGCTCTTACACAAGCTCAATAAACAAGAGGTTAAAGTTGATATTTGTATTATGAACATTTATTAATATTTGTCATTTAGTTTATTTCAGTTATACAGTTTAGAAACAGAAAATTGCTAACAATTATGATAAGAAAAGAGCACAAACATACAAAATTATACTGCAAAAAATTATACATCTTTGTTTTGATATCAATAACTTATATAATTCTAAGATAAGGAAGAAAAACAGTAACATTCAGAGAAATCTGTCATCAGTGCTTCATATATTTACAGGGTTGGGCTTATTTCTGCACGCTGGACTGTTATAAGTCAAAGAAACGGTTACAGGTTTCATACCAGTTACAGATGAATATTCACATTAGACCGTGAGTGTGTGCAGATCAGATCTCAGGACGGGTGTGTGTGTTTACGCTTCAGGGAAACATAAACAGCTGCTTCCTAAAGACAGACTCATTTCTCCCGACACGCATGACCAGCTCAAGAATCCACCTTCTGCTCAGGAGGAAAGCAAGGCAATCTGAATCTTTTTCATTCACTGAAGGGTTTTATAAAGTTATGAAGTTCTTGTCCTGGTCCAGACAGACCTGATGAAGACCCCCGTTTAGAGGTCAGTTCCTGAGGCTTCAAAGATGGCGTGGCACCAGAAGTCAGATGGCACAGGGTTGGCACGCTGCGTTACGGGAGCTGGCGTGAGCTGGCAGGAGCGTCCAGGCCGAGCGAGCGTCTGTAAGCGGCGGAGAGTCTGTAGAGCACGTCGGCGGGGGGACAGGACTGCGCCTCGGCCTTCTGTGTCAGCAGCATCTCAAACAGAGAGCTCACCTCCGACATCAGAGCCCCCCCCAGCCGCTGCTCCGGGCTCTTCCCAAACGTGGAGAAGGAGGCGCAGTCATCGGGGCCGGCCGCGGGACACAGACCGTCGGGAGAGGGGGGCCCGTCCGGCACAAACAGGTTTTCATGGTAGTCGGCCGTCAGAGGAAGAGAGAGACGGGCCATCCATGCCGGATCAGGAGTGTCTGAGAACACGTCATCTGCACACACACACACACACACACACAGAGAGAGAGAGGAACACGTCAGGTATACTGCACGCATGACACACGGTCAACACAGAAGGGATCTGTCATATTTACAGAGACATATAGTCGGGTTCTCTGCAGAACTGTAGGGTTCTTCACTCAGATTGCAGAACATCTACTGGGTTTGTTTTTCTACTGATAAAGTGTTTGCATGTGGTTTAAAGATTCACTATGTAACTTTTCCCCCAAATGAAGCACATTTAAATGAGTCAGCACATCATTATCCTTCTTACAATGTGCTGATCACTGGAATAAAGATGGAGTCGCACATGCAGGGACCGTCTCTACAGTTACACAACTTCATTATACACGCTTCTCACTTCAATAGCATTCAAAGAGAACGACTTACAGTCATAAAACCAACTGGGAAGTTCTGAAGTTGGTATTTATAGTTTTATATGTAGTTTTATAGTGTTTATTATGAGTGTTGTGCTGGAGTTTATTCTCAAGGAAGTGTCATTAGTGCCATTTATTTTCTTCTAAGAATGATATATTTCTTCATGTAATCCATTTTCTATAAATTATATTTACTAATCAAGTGGTCATCTTTATTTATAAAGCGCTTTTTAAAATCGAGATTGTTTCAGCTTTACAGAGAAAACAGGAAAACAATGAAAACAGTGTGTGTTTTGGCTGAACAGCAGCTCTAAAAGAGCAGATCAATCAATAATACTGATGAATATTAAGTGTTACGAGACCACAACTAATCAAGACTTGAAATATAAGCAAATTTCATCTACTTGTTTTTTAATTCTTTAACATGTAATGGAAAAGAGTGGAAAAATAACAGTTTTTTCCATCACTGAAAAATAATCGTCCGGTTTTTGAACAACATGAGTGAATGACGACGATGTGTTTTATAATCCGGTGAAGGGAAGTGGATCGCCACATCCCATAAACAAAGAAAACTCAAATAAAGTAAGAGCAAAGAACATGTACAGACATTATGAGCATCAGTGCAGCTTTAAACAGTTATGCTCACATTTATAAACATCGGACTGAAGAAAACAGTTCTGAGGCTGCAAAGCTTCACAGTGTGAGTGTGTGCGGACGAACAACAGGAAGTGAGGAGGTGAGCGCTCATCTTTAACACTGTAAACAGGCGTTTCCCCGCTGGACACACACACACACACACTCGTCAGGGCAGAAGAGAGGACTCAGTGCATCAATACACAGGGAAATCACCTTCAGCGAGCCAGAGACATTCCTCACATGCTTGCTTAAGTGAATAAGGTCAAATTGTGTTATGATCCACTCTTCATTCACAGGTTTCCTGTGTGTGTGTGTGTGTGTGTGTGTGTGTGAGGGAAGCGTCAGAGCATCTATATTACCATGAAGAATGCATGATCGCACAAACTGTTCTTTATAACGGACAGCGGCTCCTCGCATCATCAAACGCTCTATAAACAGCACTGCTTTCAGAAGCTTTATTAATGAGAGTCAAACAAAACGAGGCATGAGTATTTCACTGCGCTTCTTCTCGTCTGTGGCTCAGAGACTTCAGGCTTTTAATTACAGACGGGGGAGAAACAAAGAGGCTGAGCTTGTGTGAGTGAAGATCTGAACGGATCAAACCCACATCAGAGACAAGAACCGCGTGACTTCCTCTCTCTCATCCTGCGCTCTCCACTCTCTCCCTTCACCTGCTGTGAGTCTCTGATCATCAGATGATCGTCTCACAGCTCTTGCTCAGCCGTCCTTTATTTCAGAAATATCATATTTTACCTCATAATCAGTTCTGGAGGGAAATGGTGCATCGTTAATTCGTCTTAAACTGAAGCCACAGACGTGGTTTAATCCCCAGAAGAATCCAACCACACCAAACAACCAGGGCCAGACTCACACGCCTGACCGACACATGTGTGAGACACTCGCACACACACACACACACACACACACTCGCACACACACACGCACACACTTGCACACACGCACACGCACGCACAGAGGAGAACTAGAGCGATTATTAAATCTTCACAGTTACAATTAATGCTATTGTTATACTCGCTGTAAATCAAAGCAACTTTATCACCTACCAGGTAAAGTTAAAAGTAAAATACAGTAATACCTCGGTTAACGAGTTTAATTCGTTCCAAGAGCGAGCTCGTAAACCAAAATGCTCGTACAAAAAAAAAATTCCCCATAAGAATGCACAAAAAATCAATTAATTCGTTCCACACGACCATAAATGCCCATTTTAAATATTTTTTTGGCTTTACCCTATTACAGTTAAAATTATAACCATTAAGATCTCATATAAATACTAATTAATTATTGACAATTAAACTCTAAAAATACTTGACAATTTACTGTAATGCACTTCAGCTTTGAGCAGCGTGCTTGGAGGAGAGAGAGGAGGGAGGAGGGGGGAAAGCAAGGATTCAAGAGCAAATGAGTGAATTTATTATAATAGTGTAGAAAACAAACGAAGTGATAATCCAGAGGTGTATCACACATGGGAGCCGCGGCCGCGAACAAACGCTGAACACACTGAAGATTAATAATCCTAACCGTAAACACAAGAAATACTAACAGAAATTCTAATGCAAACACCAGTAGTGATCAAACACCTCACTGACATAGTGTATCCCTGTTACTCATTTACAACATAATGATTTTTACACACACACAATCACACATATACACTCACACACACACACACACACACACACACACACACACTCACTCACACACACTCACATACACTCACACACACACACACACACACACACACACACACACACACACACACACTCATGCACATACACTCAGACACACACACACTCACTCACACACACACAAACTCACATACACTCACACACACACACACACACTCAAGCACTCACTCACACACTCATGCACATACACTCACACACACACAAACTCACATACACTCACACACACACACACTCAAGCACTCACTGACACACTCATGCACATACACTCACAAACTCACATACACTCACAAACTCACATACACTCACACACACACTCAAGCACTCACTCACACACTCATGCACATACACTCACACACACACAAACTCACATACACTCACACACACTCATACACATACACTCAGACACACACACACACTCACTCACTCACACCCACACACACACTCACACGCACAAACTCACATACACTCACACACTCTCATCTTCTCTGTCTTTAGGGTATGCATAACGTCTGCATTGTGTTAAAGAGTAACAATAAGGGTAAAAGCATGACATGAAGAGCCCAAGGACATGTGAATATCCGTGTGAGCAGGTGTGTGTGTGTGTGTGTGTGTGAGCAGGTGTGTGTTAAAGTGGTTACCATCACTCGTGAGTCAGGGGTTAAAACAGAGATGACTGTAAGAAGAGAGGGAATATGAATCTGCATGCTTCAGAAAGAAACCCTGTATTCTGAAGAACTGTGTGTGTGTGTTTTTATGTGTGTGTGTGTGTGTTCTTTAGCATGACTAACACCACAACCAGAGGAGGTTCTCCAGCAACACTGACTCAACCAACGACAAAACCACACACACACATGCTCCAAAACCTGCAGACCTCCAAGGTTCTGACTGTAGAGGAGCACATGAATACTGCACATGAAGCACATGAAGCACATGAATACTGCACATGAAGCACATGAATACTGCACATGAAGCACATGAATACTGCACATGAAGCACATGAATACTGCACATGAAGCACATGAATACTGCACATGAAGCACATGAATACTGCACATGAAGCACATGAATACTGCACATGAATACTGCACATGAAGCACATGAAGCACATGAATACTGCACATGAATACTGCACATGAATACTGCACATGAAGCACATGAAGCACATGAATACTGCACATGAAGCACATGAAGCACATGAATACTGCACATGAAGCACATGAATACTGCACATGAAGCACATGAATACTGCACATGAAGCACATGAATACTGCACATGAAGCACATGAAGCACATGAAGCACATGAATACTGCACATGAAGCACATGAATACTGCACATGAAGCACATGAATACTGCACATGAAGCACATGAAGCACATGAAGCACATGAATACTGCACATGAAGCACATGAATACTGCACATGAAGCACATGAAGCACATGAATACTGCACATGAAGCACATGAATACTGCACATGAAGCACATGAATACTGCACATGAAGCACATGAATACTGCACATGAAGCACATGAATACTGCACATGAAGCACATGAATACTGCACATGAAGCACATGAATACTGCACATGAATACTGCACATGAAGCACATGAAGCACATGAATACTGCACATGAATACTGCACATGAATACTGCACATGAAGCACATGAAGCACATGAATACTGCACATGAAGCACATGAAGCACATGAATACTGCACATGAAGCACATGAATACTGCACATGAAGCACATGAAGCACATGAATACTGCACATGAAGCACATGAAGCACATGAATACTGCACATGAAGCACATGAATACTGCACATGAAGCACATGAAGCACATGAATACTGCACATGAAGCACATGAATACTGCACATGAAGCACATGAATACTGCACATGAAGCACATGAATACTGCACATGAAGCACATGAATACTGCACATGAAGCACATGAAGCACAGGACACTCAGCTCACAGCTGACTCCACACGCGATGCTAGCATATTAGCATGGGATTCATTATAAAAAAAACTATTATTAAATTAATAACAGTATTAATAGATACAATTCTCTCAACTCTGATCACCATCTTAAAGATCCCCTATTATACTATTTTACAGGTTAAATCTGCTAGAGGTTAACTAGAGGTTTGGTCAGGCAGTTTAAAATCACTTCTTTCTTTTGGAAGACAATAACTCCATTTATCTGCAATCTTTGAATCTTTGCAGGGCTTTTACATTCACAAGCAGCTTCATCACTCACTGTATGAAAGGGAATATCAGATAAAGCACTTTAAAAGCAACTTAATGCTCCAGTCTACCTCTTATGATACATACACTTGTTTTTCTCTGTGTAAAATCTCTGTGTAGTGTTTATCTGTGATTTGGTGGAAATCCACACTGAGGTAAAGATTTGAGGTAAACAGCTCAGACATCAGAGAGATAAACCAGAGAAAACAAATCAGACCTTTGATTCAGGAGAACAAAAAAGGTCGCTGTTAATTTAGCGCATGCTAAACCTCAGAACAATAGATGGAAGGAACCGCACACAAACACACACATACTCTATACATAGATGAAGGAAACACAGCGGCAGAAATCCACCTCTGTTCGTCCGTCAGATCAACACACTCTACGCATGGATGCTTCAGGTAAACAGGATGAATGTGAGATATCTGGAAATCACCCGTAACACGCAGTGATGCATCAGGATCCATCTCACGTCACATGACTTCACTTCACACAGTTAGCTCTGTTCCTCTAATATAACTCTCATTCCTGCAGTGTTGCTGATTACAGACGGTTACAGAGACTGACAGGGGTCAGATGTTTCGATGCACTCTTCATAATCAGCGTAACAGTTGCTGGTGTGGAGCGACTTAAATTGATAACTCACCTAAAAGTAATATTTCTGTCATAACTCATTCCTTAGTTTAATTTATTCATATATAAACATTGATCAATGCACATGCACAAATATATTAAACAGAAGTGCTTGAGGTTTGCTCTCACGAATCAAGCAAGCTTGTGCATTGATTCAATTTAAAGCCTGAAGTAAGTTATCACATAAAGCAATCGCGTCTCTTCAGACTGTGTTTCTTGACACTTGAAAAGGTTTGGCTTGTGTGGACTTAATATTAAAATACATCTTCATTGGGATTTCAGAGATGAGTGAAAGTCTTAAGGGTTGAGATGAACAAACTATCCTTTTAATTAAACAGGAATGGACTCAATAATTGGTTTTAAAAGTATAAACACTCACCAGACGCCAGCAGATTATTGAGGCCCTCTTCATATAAGGGGTCGACGGGTGAGTCTCTGCCGGTGTCCCAGTCCATGTCCCCCACCTCACTCTCGCCGTGACCGCTGTCTTTAGTGCTCAGCCAGTCGGCATCCTGCGCCCCTGACCTGCAGAGCCATGAAGAAACTCTTTCAACCTCACAGGACGTGAAAGAGCGCAGGATGCAAGTGTGCCACGACTGGCTAATGAAATGTACATTGGGCAAATTTGCATCACGGATAGTGTAGAAATGTATTATGCTATTTTTTAACATGGTACCAGGATACTATTTAGACAAATCCATGCTGGAATAACATTTAAATACCAGTAATATCAGTAATATCTAATATCAGTTAAATGATGTTCTCAAAGCTGGGGTTTTGGGTTAGGGTTAGGGTTAACACTGAAACTCGAACACAACGAAAGGAAGCTCTTTGTTTTAAGCAAGCCCTGTCTTGCACAGATGATTCACAGTCTATCCTTTCTCTTCTTTATTCTGAATGAGCACAAGTGAAGTTTACAGAAACACTAGTGGATTCAGATACAATCAGGATACAACACAAGATACGATCTTTGTAAAGTAAGACAAACAGGGGCTGATCAAACACCTCATCCTCACTGACTGACGGTTACTTCCCAGAAATCCACCGGATAAAATCTCAATTAGGATGAAACTCATCTCTAAGACGGCTGTTGTGATAGTGCGGTTATTGTGGCATTGCTTTGTTAAGGGACGAGTACTTCCTTTATTGTCTGTTTGGTCAAGAGCTTGTGTAAGTAGTCAAAGGGAAGTTAGAAATGGTTTACCGGCCAGTTCTGTGCGAATACTTGTTTCCCCGGAAATTGGGTCGAGGCTGGAGTTGTCCTTGATGCAGAAGAGACAGGAGCTGAGACACCTGCTGTGGGATTAAACACACACAACGTTTGTCATTTACTGGGTAGAGGAACTTACTTTATTCTAGTGTATATCACACAAATCAATGGCAATTAATCAAGTCACAAAACAATGTGTTTCTTCTAAAAGTTTCCCCAATGTTGTCCAAGTGCTTTTCAAGATGTCTGAACCATCACATGCCTGACCAGTTTAAAGGCCATTTGGATTCTCTATAATGTTTGTCTGTTGCAGATTAAGAGCTAGCCCACATCAAGCACATTGGGATGGGAAAATGGGTTAAAGAGTTTGTTAGGTTAGGGCTGAGGGAAAGACAGGAAGCTGTTTCTACACAGGGTCTATTCTTCTAGAGGCGGTTTCCTTCCAGGATGCACATAAGAAACCCAGCCTTGGCTGTGAGGAAAGGCACCGGTGACATTTCGGCCCCTTTCCTCTGCAGGTCTAATTTGCCAACTGGGCCAAGTGAGTAAGGGAGGGTGGATTAAAGAGGAGAGGCGGGTGGAGGTCAGGATCCACGCTCTTCCTGAGTCGCTGCAGTATTCACGTGAGGACTCAAACCCGTGCCAGGAGCTTTTGTTAGAGCTGAGCATCGGGGTGGACCCAGACCCAAAGGATACAGCGTTTGATTAGCACAGCACTTTTTGCTGTTTTGAAATATAAGCTGGTGAAAAGTAGTTATTCTCTCTTTTCTTTTTTTAATTTCATGAGAATCATATCAGCTGCTGCTCCCTCCAGCCCATACATGCCTGAGAAGTGTAATCTTACTGTGAAAAAGTATCTAAATATCCCCCCCCCCCCCCCTCTCGAATCTGTATTTTCTTCTCACATTCACTATGACTCTGTAATGTGATAACATTGAGGATTGGCAGTGTTTTCTCCCGAGGCGTATTAAAGGTTTAAGTTACTGTGTGACACTGTGTGTTTCTGAATGCACTTCATCATGCCCTCATCATCTGTCATCTGTCCCTTTAGGCTGCTACAGATACGGGCCAGTGCGACTGCAGACTGGGAAAACTATCCTCTACTTCAGCTTAAATTAACTGGGAGGGCCTTGGGATCGAAGCCAACAACCTTCAAAATCATGTATTTTCAAATTTGTACTGTTAAAACATATTAATTTAAAGACAAATTCTCTTACCTGCACCTCAGGTGAGGCAGAAGACAGCTCGATAGAACCGTTCTCCGCAAAGGCGGCCATAGAGAGCCGGACGAGGTTCCTCAGGATCTGCCTGTGGTCGGCCTCTTCCATTCTTCCTCTTCTTTCCATCGTCTTCGGTCTCCGTAATGTGGCCTGATCACTGGGAACTGAAGCCATAGTTTGAAAGGGGTCTATGGTCGTGGACTTGACTTCTTCGTTTTTGTTCCGTCTGAGAGTGCTGGTCTGTGAGTTTGCGAAAGACGAGGAGGAGGAATTCCTGGTCTTTTGCTGGGTTCGATATGGTGTTCCAGAGCTATAAGGAAGTGATCCGTTCCACTCTATGCTCCCAGGCTTTCTGAGGATCTTGCTTTGAGTGAGTGTTGGGTTTCCATCCATTTCCACATGAGCTTGATTTTGAGCCATGCGGGCAAGAGTTGGTGTGAGGGCAAACTGGCCCTGTGCGTTTGGTTTCTCCACTGAGGGTGATGTAGATGACAATGCCTCCGCTTCATCGACTTGTGGAGTTTCTTTACGACCCCGAAGCGCTGGCACCAGCTGGATGTCAGTCTTGCAAATATGCTTTTGAGGGCGTCGTGGGTGGCGGGTGTAAGTTGACTCAGCTTGTCTACAGTTGTAAGCATGGTTGTCCCGTTTGTTAGGATGACAGAATGTCTTGGCCAAAGCAATGGCTAGAAATAACACCAGGCAGGTTGATCCAAGGCAGATGGCCAAAAGCATTGTGAAACTGTACTGGGCCTGGTTATCGTCAGACAAGTTCTTCAGGTGGTCACGATAGTTGATGAAAGTTACTTCCAAAGTGATTCTGGTGGTTAGCATAGGTGTTCCCATATCAGAAACCGCTATGCCTAGATTAAAAGTTCTGCCAATCAGTTCTGTGGCATTAGAGGTGTTGACATAGAGCTGCCCGGACGCTTTGTCCAGAAAGAATCTGTTGGAAGGGTTGCCATCTGTTATTCTGAAACTGAGTCTTGCATTGAGACCAGAATCTGGATCACTGGCCCGAATGGTAGTGGCCAGAAAACCTTCCGGTTTGTTGAGGGAGGAGTCATTTGTTTGTTCGAGGAAGTTATCCTCCTCCAGAGCTTTATCTCCAAGTTCAGTCACAATCTCCCCTTTGTCCACATTCACTGGGACACTTAGCAATGCAACTCCCTTCTTGGGTGGGGGCTCATGGATTATGGGGTAGTTGTCATTAACGTCCTGTATCTCAACCAGCACTGTTGCACTACTGGTCATTGGCGGGTATCCTTGATCTACAGCCTCCACTATAAAGGAGTAGGACTGACATTCCTCATAGTCTAGTGATTGCTGGACAGTAACAGCTCCACTGCTGGGGTGGACGGAGAAAAATGCTGTTGGTGTCCCCAGTTCATTTGACTCTTTAATGGAGAATGAAACCCTTCCACTGAGGTCCAGGTCAATGTCATGTGCCCCCACAGTCAAGAAATGGAAGCCAGGGGTGTTGTTCTCTTTGATTACACTCCGGTAGTGACTTTTGGTGAACTTTGGTGCGTTGTCATTTTCATCCAAAACATGGACGGTCATGTGCTTAATGCAGGACAGAGAAGGATCCCCACTGTCTTGCGCTAGAAGAGTAAGGTTATATTCCATTTGTCTCTCACGATCCAGAGTATCATTGGTTACCACCATGTAATTGTCTCCATGGATTTGTTTGAGTCTGAAGGGGCCAGATCCACTCAGAATACGTACTCGTACCTTCCCGTTTGCCCCAGAATCGGCATCGGATACCATCACAAGAGCAAGGAAAGAGTCATTTGGTGCTCCCTCTGAGACTGTGGCAACAGGAGAGTCTGGTGGTGTCCAGGTAATGTGTATCCGCGGAGCATTATCGTTGACATCTTGCAATTTAACCTGCAGCTTGTGGTGGGACGGGATAGCATTGGGCCCCAGATCTCGAGCTTGGATGTCTACCTCATACACGTTCTTTTCTTCAAAATCTAAAGGGCCTTCTAAAGTCAGCGCCCCTGTTTTGGGATGGATGCTGAATAGTCTTTGCACTTCCAGTGGGACATGTTTACTAAGGGAGTACTCAACCTCCCCGTTGGCACCTTGATCAGGGTCTGTAGCGCGGAGATTAATGACAATCGTCCCACGAACTGTGTCCTCTGCTAGCTCTATAACTAGTGGGGCTTCCTCAAATACAGGGCTATTGTCGTTGGAGTCAAGAATCGTGACTTTAACTTTTGTGCTCCCAGATTTTGGTGGGTTTCCTTTGTCCCATGCGGTCACAACCAGTTCCAAATACGGCTGCATTTCCCGGTCTAACTCTTTGATGACCACTAATTCGGCCTGCTTGGCCCCTCCAGAGGTGCGGACGTCCAGAGCAAAGTGCTGGTTGGAAGACAGGGAGTAAGTCTGCAGGCTGTTCAATCCCGCATCTGGATCTACAGCACGGTCCAGAGGGATGCGCATCCTTAGCGAGGCGGTCTCTGAGACCTCCACCTCCTGCACTGGACTGGGGAAGACTGGGCTGTGGTCATTTAGGTCCATCACCTCCATATGAACTGAGAGGAAGTGCATAGCGCCACCCTTTCTGTAGAGAACGCTGAAGGCCAGTTCACAAAGCTCTGCGCCCCAGCATAGCTCCTCGCGGTCCAGTCTGCCTAGTGTCGACACAGTACCATCCCTCAAAGCAACGGTGACTGGTGGGGCATGGCCATTCTGCACGACCTGGAAGCTTTCCAGTGACCCTGTAACCCCATGCTCACGTAGGTCATCCAGGAGGCGACCCACCCTTGTCCCCGAGGGCTGTTCTTCCCAGACACGATATTGGATAATGAGCGGAGCAGAGCCCATATTACGGGCGTAACAGGGTGGACACTCAATAAGAGCTGACAGAAGCAGCAAAACCTGGAGCATGACTGTGTGTGAGATTTCCTATTTCCTTTTACGTAGAGTTAGAAGTGCTAAGCACCCAGATAGGAATTGTAATGCATCACATCTACAATTCATAAAGGATATTCAAAACCTACATACTATTACCTCTCTATGGTTAGAAAGAAATACTAAAAAATACAAAATACTGTTGTAGAGTCAAAAATAACTTGATGAAAACAGTACCAAAACAACCAAATACTCTATAAATTACCATTTACAGTAAATATAAAAATCACAAAAATGACAATCATGAAAAACTTCATAAAAGTGTTACCTTAAAAACTGAGCTTTACTGATATAACTGGACACATTACTTAATACAACTATTAAACCATAATCAATCATGGTAAATATTAATCATTAACCGCACTACAAAACCAAATATTATTTCCAGACCCTTCTGATTTGTAAATAAAGCTATCTATCTTCAGCCAAATCAAAGTTGTCTAAAGCATTACTCACTCACACACAGCTGCTGCTTCCCGGCTCAGGAATAAAGTGAGGAACTCGGGAGGCTGGGATGGCACATTCAACGGGGAATGGCCTGCGAGCCAATCACGAGTACTGAGGGAGGAGGGAGGAGGTACAGTGCTGTTAACTCCACCCGTCTGGAATCAGCGGAGCGCCGTTCACGAAACATGATCCCACTTCTTTCATTCACTGCCTCTAGCTTTTCACACATTTGACTTTACTCCTTTTCCAGACTGTCTAAATAAACACAATAAGAGTTGTGGTCGGTGGAATCTGTCATCAGTGTTGGAGCAAACCTAAGGTGAGACCCTCAGGGTCCCTGAAAACAAAAACAAGGCCTGGATCTGAACTCTGAGAGTGCTGATGTGTAGAAGAGTCCAGAACCTGCTTCTGTCATCACAAACCCAGAGACTCACCCCATGACACACTCCAGCAGCCAAGACATTTCACAACACCCCAAATCAAAGAAATGATTTCTGTGAGCATCTAATGGTTTGGATTAGTCAGAATATAGTTTTTGTTTTGGTACTACTTTGCAAAGTCTGTCTTTATTACAAAACACGGACACACGTGCAAGTACAAAAGTGGATTTCCTTTGTCCTTCTATCTTATTTATGTGTATTACTAGAAAGAAAAGATTTGATTAAAAAGCTAATGCTTTAAGTATTGCCAACAGAAATGCTTATGTATTTTTAATGCATCTAACTAATAAATCAACATTATTCTAGATTAATGATTGTAAAACAATTGCAGCTAATGCATGAACCCTCAATGAATGAAATGTGCTTTATGCTTTCAAATGTCTCCCACTGGTTTTGGTTGTACAAGCAAGAGGATAATTTGTTATTGAAGGCCTGTGGCCAATGAAAAGAGGATGGTGAAGGGTAAAGAGCAGACCCCCACTTCCCCTCTACATGGGGGTCTCCTAACATAAACTATCCCATTACCTGCGAGCCAATAAAAGCTTTTCCCAGAGTGATAACGCAGAGCTCTGTGATAACAGACGCGATGGCC
This sequence comes from Rhodeus uyekii, assembly GCA_037043235.1. Taxonomy (NCBI): domain Eukaryota; kingdom Metazoa; phylum Chordata; class Actinopteri; order Cypriniformes; family Acheilognathidae; genus Rhodeus; species Rhodeus uyekii. The sequence continues at coordinate 769,544 of JAWRVZ010000243.1, forward strand.
TTGCCCTGCTCCCGCACGCATGTTCAAAGACATCAGAGGACTGTATATTTATGTGTGATCTGACGCTCATGAATCGGGCAGTCGAGAGTTATTTCTTCTCTAAGACCTAGTGTGCATGTGTTTCTCAGGGGTCAGAGGTCAGGCCATGTGATCAGGGTCTGTCTTTAAATAAACAGAGCTTTGCTTTCACACATAATCCTCCCTGCATTTTATAATTAACTCCATTTGGACCAAGTATAAACCAAGGGATCGACAATTCATGTTCTCCAATTCTGCTCCTCTATTTCCTGCACGCCGTGTCCCAGTTGTTTGCTTTCAACTTTTTCCCCTTCACTCTCTTTCTGCGGGTCACAAAGGATGTATATTATAACAACTGTGAACAGCTGCTGTCTGTTTCACACAGAAAGCTATAGTACGGCATGAGTTGCTTTATTCATTTTTGCTTTGTTTTCCATGAAAAAAGGCATACAGGTTTTCATTTAAACTAGTGGTATTGGTCCTTAATCAATCCTAAAATATTCTTAATGTTAAATATACTTTTCTGTTGATTTAGTGGTGAAATCTGAGCATGTTCTTGTAAGGTTCACACAACTGAGGATCTATTTCCAGTAATAATCATGTGAATGGTGAGAAAAGCTGATCATGGAGAAACATATCTCTCTCAGTTTCTCTTTCGAAAAACCACACATGCATGTGTTCAAAAGCACAATGCAATTATTCGTGAGTTCTTCCATATGAAACGCACAAAAACAAAAGTCGCAGGATATCCTGTATCTGGCTGCCACATTGAACCACTGAGGTTTTCTTCAACCAAGCATATGTGAATTAAATTAGACCACAGTCCTGCATGTGTGTGTGTGTGTGTGTGTGTGTGTGTGTGTGTGTTTCACGAGCCTCCCCCGCTTCCCCTACCTCCACCTCCCCATATCGCACTGGGATGAGGGACTAAACATCATTGTACGGCTTAAACAATAGGCAGTGACACAGTAAACCAGCCGGCCGAGGGGAACCGCTACTTGTTGATGTTTGGGCAGACGGAGAGGAAACGGTCAAGACGCACATAAACACAAGTCTCACTGGCGTGAGGTTAGCTGGTCTCATCTGAGGCCGAGAGGAATGCCGAACAATCTCACAACACATTCCTGACGGACGACAGCCTCTTATCTCCAGATGGAGATTCAGACCAACTATGTCCATCTGACAAACAAACTGCACCGTCAAGCACTTTAAAAAGCAGTCGCGAGGACTGAGATATCACAGAGTTACAAATGACAACGGGATGAACACAAGGTTTTTAAAAACGATGCCTTCTGTTGAACTATATCACAAAGTCTCATCTCTTGAGAGAGAGAGAGAGAGAGAGTCGGGCAGGAGATAAAGAAAAGACAGGGGTGAGACAGACAAAAAACATTAAATTATGCTGAAAGAGAAGGAGCAGGTTTCTGCATGCTTGAGGAAATACGGGCACATCAGAGAGTCGCTCCGCCTGCCAAACAGTTGAGCAATAATGTGACTAAAGATATAACTGTGCTCTTATTCACACAATTACACCAATGATGGAGTAGATGATAGTGCCATAATGAACACTTCTCTTATAGTCACTCTTTTATCAGAGTCATGCAAACAAACGGAGAGACAGAATGAGTTTACATTCATAACTGACTCTCTCCATGAGCAGAACGTCAAGTCTTCAGTCGCCTTCATAACCTCTACCAATTCACAGGACGCGAGCAAGCGGATGCAACAGATCTTTCTGTGTTTAAACATACAGCCAAATTATGTGATTAATTATTATAGCAGAGGGAATGTAAGGCTGGACTAGGATCTGTGCCTTGGTTGTTGATATGTGTGTGTTAAATGAACGAAACACTCGCAGTAAGATCTAACATGCATTTACTACATGTGCAAACACTGTACATTTGTACAAGCATTTCACACCAGATTGAATAACCTCATCGAACACAACGCTGTTGCAGAACACAGTCAACATGAAGGAACGAGAGAGCAGAGGCAAGAGGAACAGCATTCGCCAGGTGCTCTTCATCGGGAACCGGTTGCTGGCTTTGTCAACTAGCTAGTTAAAAGTGTTTAAGCACTGATATAAAGTGTGATATAAAGTGTGAATCGATTTCTTATATTGTTTGTACATCGAGGCATGCAAATATATCAGTGCAACTTTTAGTGGGCAGGAGTTATTGACACATTAGTGCGATAAAGATACACAGATGAATGATTAATAAAGAGCAGGACATGCTTAATGTTAAAAAGAGCAATTTAAAGTGTAATATGCTGAGAACGGAAACTCAAATTCAGCATTCAGCAGTCAAATACACACAACAATGTGCCAAAACTTGAGTATTTTGTATTTCGATGTGTTTCAACTTTATTTGAAATACATTTTGATAGCCATTTCTTCATCTAATCCTTTCATTTCTGAGCTCATACTCTCTATCTTGAACTTCAAGCCTAATCTGCTTAACCTTATATCAGGACTAATATCAGCAGCTGAACTCTTTCAGGAACAACGGTGAGGCTTTCTGCAAGTGTCGGCTGAGCTGTCAGGGTGAAGAGAGACGGAGGACCTTCATGCGTTCAGGAACCTGTGAAGACACGAGATCAGCCTCTGAAACACTCACAGGTGACATGATTCACATCTTACCTCATCCTGAGGCCTGAGCCTTGAGATAAATCTGTCATGGCTGGTCCATAAACAGAGACATGAGGACGAGTGAGAAAGGATGACGTGTATCTGTAAAGGTGGAGTGTGTTCGTTTTAAGATAAGGAGCAGGAACCACGACAGGATGTGTAATCACCAGAAAGAGAAATAAAAGACAGATTCATGCTGTTTAAAGAGAGAGAGGGCAGGTATCACAGGAAGAAGGTGTGGAGGTGTCATGTTCTCCCTGTGCCTGTGAGGGTTTCCTCCGGGTTTATGGGTGAACTGGGAATGCTAACTGCCCATAGGTGTGAATGCATGTGTGTGAGTCCCAATCCATGTAATGGGGAAATACCTGACTACCTCCCTGAAAAAACCTCATGGAAAGTCTCTTGCACATCACCAAGAGTCGGACATGACTGAAATGGTTAATGAGTGAATGAAAGGTAGAAAACACTTGAAAGACATTTCATAAATTAGACAGAATATAAGCTCAGTGCACAGATCTGACCCTTTTACCATATCCGATTATTCTTCCCACCGGCTTACATTCACTTTAGACACAACTGGACAGAACCAGTGGGGAAATCACAGTTCAGAGTTGGACAGAACCGACTGAAACAGGAGAAAAAAGGACATTTTCAAAAGTTTTAATGATTAACAAAAACATCCAAAAGTCAAAATAGTGTTCCTGCAACCATAGCGATAAATGAAGGAGAACGCAAGGAGAACTTGGAGACACACCAGCACATATCTACAAACGAGAATGGACATTGAAAGACAGGGCTTATATCCAGGGACAAACAAGATCATTAATGATGACAATTAACAAGACAGAGGTGATGAGGATGAACGGATCGACACATGTTGGAGAATATGAACGAAAACGATCAAAGCAAGAGCAACAGCTGTTGAGAGTCTCAGGACTGTAAACTCATCTCTGTAGAGTTCAGTAACACCTCGAGATACAAGCATCTCTACTTACGAGTATTCCAAGATACGAGCAAGACTGCTTCTAGATATGAGTAAATATTCGAGATACGAGCACATACCGATGCCAACGCACATTCACATTCACTTGTTCGCTGACTTCTGTACGCATCGCCCGTTAGTAGCTGATTTTCTCTCTATTTTGTGCATTATTCTTCAAAATAGCGATGAGTTCTAAGAAAGTAAGGATGGTAGTGAGAAGAAGAAATGCATAATGATGACCATGGAAATGAAGCAGGAAATTGTGGATAAATATGAGCGCGGTGCCACGTGAGTGATCGAGAATGCACCAAGTGAAAGTGAGGGAAGTCAGGCGAAAAAAGGGAAGAAAACAAATCGAAAAAAGCCAAACAATAATATAAAATAGATTTTTCTTTTAATCGTAAGCTAAGTTTAGTTATGTTAATTTAAGTTTACGTAAGTTACGTAGTGTTTGTGTAAGTTACCATACAGAATCAAGACTCTACGTACCAACCCCCCCTCCTCCCCCCCTCCTCCCTCCTCCACACCTGCTGCTACTGTCAAGTCAAGTCACCTTTATTTATACAGTAATCACCTCGGTTTACGAGTTTAATTCGTTCCAAGAGCGAGCTCGTAAACCAAAATGCTCGTACACCAAAACAAATTTCCCCGTAAGAATGCACTAAAAATCAATTTATTCGTTCCACACGACCACAAATGCCCATTTTTTGGTTTTACCCTATTAATTGCAGTTACAATTATAACCATTAAAATCTCATAGAAATACTAATTAATAATTGACAATTAAACTCTAAAAATACACAATTACACAATACACAAAAATTGACAATTTACTGTAATGCACTTCAGCTGAGGAGACGAGAGGAGGGAGGAGGGGGGAGCAGGGAAAACAAACAAAGTGATAATCCAGAGTGAAAGTCGTGGAACGTGCTCGAACGAACGAACCCACGGGAGCCGCGAACGAAAGCGGGGAGATAGGCAGATGATGAGAGAATCAGGTGTGTCAGTGCTCAGTGACCACACACACGCATACACACACACACACACACACACACAGGCAGAACTAGGAGACAATGAATTCATGAACCGTGACAGTTACTGCTTAGAGGTACTGTACGTGTATATTTCACTACGTGAACAAAAGCGACCACAATTAATGTTAACAACAGGAGGTAAAACCGCTGTAAATCACTTATAAAAGTATCACTGTGGTGAATGATGCAGCCAAACCAAGCGACACTGAGAGAATGAAGGAGTGAAGGGGTGATAAAGGGGTTGGAACCGCGTGACTGTGTTATGAGAGGCTGTCATTAGGATATTTCCAGTAAAAATGAGCGTGACGATGCTGAGCGTTAGGACTTTAATAAAATAGCAATAAAAAAACATTTGTTACGGATCTGGAACAGATAAATAATTTTTCTATTATTTCTTATGGGAAAACATGATTCGAGATACGAGCAATTCGAGTTAGAGCTCTGCCCTGGAACGGATTAAGCTCGTATCTCGAGGTATTACTGTAGTTACAGTAGTCATTTGTTTCTATTTGACAAGCAGACTAGACAGAAAAGTGGGATTCTTTATAAGTTTGTATTTTAAAATATAGCTATACTGAAAACAAGCAAACTGTGAATTAATGCCAGATATTTCACAAACCACATTGGCTAACTATTGATATTCCCTGTGATGTGATAAATTCCCCAAAGCACTTGGCAAGGATCTGTTTTTGGGAATTTATCACATTATCAGCTGTTGGGAAATGCCTAAAATAACACAATTGAAACGGACGGACAGACTGTAACACTTCAGTGGACGTTGGCCTTGGCTGGATTCACTTAATTTTTATCAAAGCCGCAGTGTTTACGAGACTTACGCAAGCACATGTGCTGCTGGTGCCGGAGGAAGGGTTTAATTGAGCTCAGTGAATAGAAATATAAAAGCAACAGCTAGAAGAAAAATTGAATTCAACGAATAGTAGCAATTCACTGTATTCATCTCTTTCACAAACACATGCACTTTCCTTAATTTGTCGTGATGAAAGCGTGTGTCAAGAGCATTCGTTTGGATGCAATGTTCCACAACAAACCAAACACCAAACAGCTTATAATGCTGAATCTAAGTGTCAGTAATGGGCATTTCCCTGATTTCAGCTTTGGCTTCACTGCATGTTTGCTGATTACACACTCGACCAGTGTTGCACAATCTCCAGATATCAGCTGGGACAGCAGATAAAAGCTGCAGGACACACCAGTCTTCACCCGACGAGCGGAGAGCTGAACACTATGCTGCGCTGCGGTTTCTTCCTCCTGTGCCTCTTGCACTTCCAGCACACAAGTAAGTGGACAGTGAATACTGCTGTGAAATGATCGTGAGGTGTGCAGCTGGTTTGACTGTGAGCACAGATCAGGCAGTGTTGTGTCTGTTTGTGTGCAGTATTGGGGAACGTCACCCCGAAGCCCATTATTGTCAACGGCACCTACATCAACCCAGAACTAGGCAAGTATCATGCCAGGCTGAGGACTGTCGCCCGCAGCTGCCTGGACATCAGAGAGAAACACGGCGCCACGCAGGGTGAGAGGAACTCATCTTCATCTTTCACTCACGGTTTCATCCTTAAAACTCAAACATGCTGCCAGTCAAACATTTAGACACTTGATTTGAATTGATGTTTCTTATCTTTAAAACATAACATCGTTTGATCAAAAGGCTTCATCCAAGCCCTGTCTGTGGAACCAGACCTATAAGCCACTTATCAACTACAACTACTGGAGATGTTAAGCTGACAGTCGACTAATACTCTAACCAATACGTGAATATATAGTAAAGTGTCATTTATTCCTGTGATTAAAGCTGAATTTATTAGATGATAAATACAGTAAAACAGTGTAATATTATATCAGTGTAAAACAGCTGTTTTCTATGTGAATATATAGTAAAGTGTCATTTATTCCTGTGATTAAAGCTGAATTTATTAGATGATAAATACAGTAAAACAGTGTAATATTATATCAGTGTAAAACAGCTGTTTTCTATGTGAATATATAGTAAAGTGTAATTTATTCCTGTGATTAAAGCTGAATTTATTAGATGATAAATACAGTAAAACAGTGTAATATTATATCAGTGTAAAACAGCTGTTTTCTATGTGAATATATAGTAAAGTGTCATTTATTCCTGTGATTAAAGCTGAATTTATTAGATGATGATTATTATTATTATATGTGCAAGCGTTCAGTGGAGTTGCTTCTCGTTTCTGAGCGTCGGTCATAAAGTGTGATGGTCTCGGTTTGTGTTCAGACGGCATGTACATCCTGAGCACAGAGAGCGGCACTTATTACCAGGCGTTCTGTGACATGAGCACAGCCGGCGGCGGATGGACTCTAGTGGCCAGCGTCCATGAGAACAACATCAAAGGCAGGTGCTCCGCTGGGGACCGCTGGTCGAGTCAGCAGGGGAACCAGCAGAGCCTGCCGGCAGGAGAGGGGGCGTGGGCGAACACTGCCATGTTCGGCAGCGCAGAGAGCGCCACCAGCGACGACTACAAGGTACAGCAGCACACCACACCGAGAGATGTGTGACCGCCAATCCCAGCACTCACGCTGTCCGATCTCACAGAACCCCGGATACTACGATATCCCCGCTCAAGACGTGTCCGTGTGGCACGTTCCCAACGACCAGCAGCTGAGGAACTGGACGTCTTCTGCCATCCTGCGCTACCATACGGAGAGCCGGGTCCTGGCGGAGCACGGCGGAAACCTCTACCACTTATTCAAGGTCACACTCCCTGTTTCATGCTTTTGATGACCAGCTCACATCATCTCAAAAGTGACTCATATCTGATATCTGATTAAATGTGTAAAGTGTAAAAGTCTAAAGTGTAGCTCTGAACTGTGTGTCACAACAGAAGTTCCCGGTGCGGTTTGGAGCCGGACGGTGTGAGCGTGAGGCGACGGGACGGGACGTCGGGGCCGTCAGTCCGGTGGTGTTTGACGCCGGAGACAGAGACTCCACTACAGACTTGTACGGATCGATTCCTGGAGGTACTGCAACACACACTGCTGAAACTGACCCTCACACACTCACACACTCAAAACTTCTACAGCTGCTGTTCAGCCAAAACACACTCTGTTGAATTGTTTGAATTGTTTTGCTGCTATCTCTGTAAAAGACTGTGTGTGTGTGTGTGTGTGTGTGTGTGTGTGTGTGTGTGTGTGTGTGTGTGTGTGTGTGTGTGTGTGTGTGTGTGTGTGTTTCTCAGAGACTGAGTCTGGCTTCATCACGTTCCGGGTGTTTGGCATTGATGGCGCGGCCATGGCGCTGTGCTCCGGCGTCAGGCTCACCGGATGCCAGCCTCAGCACGTAAGTCCCGCTCGTCTCGGTGAGAGTGTTGCAGGAGACTCGAGTGTGTCTGACGCGAGTGTGTTTTGCAGTACTGCATCGGTGGAGGAGGATATTTCCCGCAGACTGATCAGTGTGGAGACTTCACCGGTCTGGACAGCAGAGACATATTTAGAAGAGATTCGAAACGTCTCACAAAATCTGCCGTGCTGATCTTCTATCGCTGACGGACGAGCTCCAGCTCCTCATCATCTGCTCTTCCTGTGTGATCATCAATAAAGCTCTGCAGAAACACACGTCCTGCGGTGTTCACTGTGTCTGCATCCACTTCAGCACTACAAACACACACGACACTTTCAAATTAAACTGCTTATCATCTAGATTTCAGCTGAATGTGCAAATGCTGTTAGAGTTGGGTTTGGTTTTGTTGGTCCTGGAGTTTTGCTGTTCTGTCCCGATACAGTCCACTGACGCACCGGCAGAAAGCCACACCATCATGAGCTGTTTGCACACAAAGTTGTGAATTTAACTTACGCACAATATTGGGATGTTGCATAAACTGTGTGAATAAAGCAGCGTTTCCATCCCATGTGATCAAGAGAACAAAACCATCACTTCCTGATAAACTGGTGCGAAATATCAATAAGAAAAGCAGAAGAAGACACTGAATGTCCTTCAGACAGTATTCACTTTCATTGACACACACACTCAAACACACACTCACTGACTCACACACTCTCACACACACACACACACACACTGACTCACACACACACACACTGACTCACACACCTTCACTCAAACACACTCTCTCTCTCACACACACACACACTCACTCACACACACACACACTCACACAAACACACACACTCACACAAACACACTCTCTCTCTCTCTCTCTCTCTCTCTCACACACACACACACACACACACTCAAACACCGACTGACTCACACACACACACACACACACACTCTCTCTCTCTCTCACACACACACTCTCTCTCTCTCTCTCTCTCTCTCTCACACACACACTCACTGACTCACACCCAACTGTTTAAGGGTAAAAATTTAATTGATTTACAAACAACTAAGAACGGATATAACACAAATGAACAAATGATAAAGCTTGGGTTACTGAATATACGATCCCTTTCCTCAAAAGCACTTATTGTAAATGATATGATTACAGATCATAAACTAGATGTGCTGTGTTTGACAGAAACTTGGCTAAAACCAGATGATTACATTACTTTAAATGAGTCCACCCCTCAAGATTACTGTTATAAACATGAGCCTCGTCTGAAAGGTAAAGGAGGAGGTGTTGCTGTAATTTATAGTAACAGCATCAGAACTGCTCAAAGGTCTAATTTTAAATATAATTCTTTTGAAGTGATGGTCCTTAATGTAAAATTATCTAGTGCAAGTAATAATTCCTGTTTAACCTTTGTGCTGGCTATTCTAAACAGGCCACCAGGGCACCATACAGACTTTATCAAAGAATTTGCTGATTTTCTCTCAGACTTAGTAATGTCTGCAGATAAAGTCATAATTGTCAGTGATTTTAACATCCATGTAGATAATGAAAAAGACGCATTGGGATTGGCATTTAGAGACATTTTAAACTCTATTGGAGTTACACAACATGTATCAGGACCCACTCATTCTCATAATCATACTTTAGATCTAATATTGTCGCATGGGATCAATGTTGATACTGTTCAAATTCTGCAGCAGAGCGATGACATCTCAGATCATTACTTAGTTGCGTGTAGATTACCTTTAGCCAAAGTCGAAAAACTAACTCCATGTTATAAATATAGTAGAACTATCACTCCTAACACAAAAGATAGCTTTATAAATAATCTTCCTGATCAGTTTCATCTACTTAACATCCCAGATAGCCTAGAAGAACTTGATGTTGCAACAGAAACTATTAACTCTCTCTTTTCCAGCACTTTAGACAGTGTTGCTCCGTTGCGCTTAAAGAAGATTAAAGAAAATAGTCCAACACCGTGGTACAACGAACACACACGGGCCCTCAAGAGAGCAGCCAGAAAAATTGAGCGGAGCTGGAAAAAAACTAAGCTTGAGGTTTTTCGCATTTCATGGAAAGACAGCTCTATTGCATTCAGAAAAGCCTTAAAATCAGCTAGATCTACTTACTTTTCTACCCTCTTAGAAGAAAACAAATACAACCCTAGGTATTTATTTGATACAGTGACTAAATTAAGAAGAAATAAAGCCTCAACCCCAGATGCTTTAAATCAGCACAGCAGTAATGACTTCATGGACTTCTTTACTTGCAAAATTCATAATATTAGAGAGAAAATTATAACCATGCAACCGTCTACTACAATATCACAAAATACAGTAAATTTTAGTGTCCCTGAAGAAAAATTCCACTCCTTCATTGCTATTGGGGAGGAAGAATTGTCTAAACTCGTTAAATCATCAAAATCAACAACATGTATGCTAGACCCAATACCAACTAAGCTACTGAAAGAGAGGCTTCCAGAAATCATAGATCCTCTTCTTAATATTATTAATTAGTCTGTCATTAGGATACGTACCAAAAACCTTTAAACTAGCCGTAATTAAACCGCTTATTAAAAAAAACCACAACTTAAACCACAATTCCTACAGAATTAGTTAATTACAGGCCGATATCAAATCTTTTTTGTGTAAAAAAAAGTCTTTAAAAAAAATCTATCAAACCTTTTTTGTCAAAGATTCTAGAAAAGGCAATATCTTCACAACTATGTTCCTTTCTAGAAAGAAACAGCATCTACGAGGATTTCCAGTCAGGATATAGACCATATCATAGTACTGAGACTGCTCTCATTAGAGTTACAAATGATTTGCTCTTATCATCCGATCGTGGTTATCTCTCTGTTAGTGTTACTGGACCTTAGTGCTGTATTTGATACAATCGACCACAAAATCCTTCTAAATAGACTTGAAAATTATGTTGGCATTAGTGAAGTTGCATTAGCCTGGTTCAAATCGTACTTATCTGACCGTTATCAGTTTGTAGCAGTAAATGAGGAGATGTCATATCGGTCATGGGTTCAGTATGGAGTTCCTCAAGGTTCAGTACTAGGACCATTGCTTTTCACCCTGTACATGCTTCCTTTGGGTGCAGTTATTAGGAAGCATGGCATTAGCTTTCACTGTTACGCTGATGATACTCAGCTCTATATTTCTTCTCATCCTGATGAAACGTACCAATTCACTAAACTAACAGAATGCGTAACTGATATAAAAAATTGGATAACTAATAACTTTCTACTACTTAATTCTGAAAAAAAAACAGAGATTAAAAAATACAATAAATTCTCTATTAAAAAATACTCTACTAAACCGTCATCTGTGTCGATCATGAACCCATCTCCAATCGGACCAAATTGGACTTAATATTGGACTTGAATTGTTATCAATATAATAATCAAACTATAAATCAATCAAATCAATCAATAATCAAAACTTAACACTTAATATTCATCAATTGTATTAATTCGCCTGCTCTTTTAAGGCTGCCGTTCAGCCAAACAAACTTTTTTTATAATGTTTTCATGTGACCACTGTAAAGCTGCTTTGAAAATCTGTATTGTAAAAAGCGCTATATAAGTAAAGGTGAGTTGACACACACTCACTTATTCACACACACACACTGACTCACACACCTTCACTCAAACACACTCTCTCTCTCTCTCTCTCACACACACACACACACACACACACACACACACTCAAACACACACTCACTGACTCACACTCTCACTGACTCACACACACCTTCACACCTGTATGCACGCAAACACACACACACACACACACACACACACACACACACACACACACACACACACACACACACTCTCCCACAGAGACAATGACACTTTCTCACTCACTCACACTCTCTCTCTTTCTCTTATATACACACACACACACACACTTTCTCAAACAAACACACTCCTCACACACACACACACACTCTCTCTCTCTCTCTCTCTCTCCCACAGAGACATTAATACTTTCTCTCTCACACACTTCCATCTACACACACACACACTCCCACACACTCTCTCGTATTCATACAAAAATACACACAACACACTCATTCACACTATATCACACTATACACACACACACTCATTCACACATATCTCTCTCTCTCTCATATACACACACACTATCTCTCTCACACACACACTCTCTCCCACAGAGACAATCACACTTTCTCTCTCACACATGTACACTCACTCACACACACACACACACACACACACACACACACACACACACACACACACACCCCACACCTCCTCGTCTGCATCCTTAAATGTGTTTCCTGAAACAGGAAGCAGCAAAAAAATCCCATATGATTTTTTTTTTCCTGTTGGCCAAACACACAGTTTCCTACAGGTCAGTCGAAATCAGTGTGAATCTGGAGTACGTGCACCTGTGTGTGTGTGTGTGTGTGTGTGTGTGTGTGTGTGTGTGTGTGTGTGTGTGTGTGTGTGTGTGTGTGTGTGTGTGTGTGTGAGAGAGACAATGAAGTCTGAATGGCTCCTTTGGGGGTGTTGTAATAATCGCTGTATTGGTTCACAAGGTACAAACCTCGCATTAGTGTGTAAAACAAAAACACCATGAAACCACACATTACTCCCCAGCAAGAGTGTGTGAGACGTGTCAGATTAACACACTCAGTGAGTCCCAGAGGTCAGAGGTCACTCAGGTGGGTCACACTGAGGACAGCTGAAGGAAACGAGAGCTTTCAGCGTCATGATCTGCTCATCCTGCAGCTGATAACAGCCGGCCAACACAAACACACATACACACACACACACACACTCAACTCACCGCTATCCTCTCACGAGCTGAACGAGCAGATACATTCACATTTATAAGCGTCACTATGCACAATATAAATGGTTTCAAAGCAGCTTCAAAGACAATGCATGTTTTCATCATATTTGTGTGCAGATTTTGGGTAAGAACTTCAGCAGCTGCACAAGAGCTGTAACGCTTGTTTACACACACACACACACACACACAGACACACACACACACACACACACACACACACACACACACACACACACACAGACTCACACACATACACACACTCTCACTCACACACACACACACACACACAGACTCACACACATACACACACTCTCACTCACACACACACACACACACACACACACACACACAGACTCACACACATACACACACTCTCACTCACACACACACACACACACACACACACACGTCTTTAACTGTAGAGGATGTAGTAATGCTTTCGTCTACATGCAAGTTATATTGTAAGATCTAGTGAAATATTGCAGTTAATGTGAACATGATGTGTTTCTCCATGTTGTTGTTCACCGGATCTCTGAGATAAACACTGTCGTTTAGCAGATCTCAAACATCCAAATGACTGCAATTACCCTGAAATCTTTCTGCTAAAAATACCACCTCAAACCAGACGAGCTCGATGGAGACTCATGCTCATTCTCCACACTCATCTCTGTGTGTGTGTGTGTGTGTGTGTGTGAATAATCCCACTCATCTGATCACAGCTCATTATCTTCAGAATGAGAGCGCGAGCACAGCTTGGTTTCATCTCTAGTGTGTAAATCCCAGCTTGTGTGAAGGGTGTGTGTGACGCTGATGGACAGCAGCATCATCTGAGCAGTGGACTCGGTTCCTGATCACACTAGGTCCTGCTCAACTCCACTGACGCCACAGCTTTCACCCAGCTGCTCTAGACCGAGGTAAAACCCCGCAGATGCCTCATGAAAGCCTACATTATTTCCTCCATTACTCTTAAACACAGAGCCAGCTGTGCTGAACACATGAAGCTCTCGACGCACAGCTCGCTTCATCACACGTGCAAACTCTCAGTCACTCCAGACTTGAGTTTATCTGCAGTGAAAGAAGCTGCACAATCCTGACAACACCTGATTTGATCAAATATGTGAAAATGATGAGGAAAAGTTAATCAAGAAGTCAGACAAAAGCAACAGTCTGAAGTGCAGTAATGCAGTGTGTAGCTAATGAACGTGTTTCCAAGCAAACACACACGCGACTCTTATGATGAAAGGAAAACTAGCTTTCAAAATAACAAATGAGCTACTAGTTCAGCAATAATAAGAATTAAATTAATAAATTAAAATAACTAGCTGTCATTTATTCAATAACTTTTTCATTAGCATTTAAATGGATCTACTGTTTACATCTCAACCATGTAGAGAGTGGCGCTTGCAACATCAAGGTTATGGGTTTGATTCCCAGGGAAAGCAAGAACTGATTAGAATGTCAATGTGTTTCTTGAATGCAATGCAAGTTAATGAATAAAAGCGTCAATATACATGCAAAGTGGCTTTAAATATGTTTCTAGGGCTGTTTTAAGGACTGATTATTGGTTCTGGTAGTTTGGTGGTTCTGCACAGAGCAGCGCTTCACGCGGGGGTTTGTAGAACAGGTGTTGGCACTGGTTCTTCTCCAGATACAGCATCTCTGCTGGACACACTCCTACTGGACAACTTCAGCATTTCATCAAGCAGGAAAACAGTCAGCTGGTCTAGAGTAACACACTGATAGCTGAGGCTATAGCGCCTCCTCGTGGCCAAACACACACACACACACACAGGAGATGTGGATGTCAAACAACACTGGAACACATCACATGAACAACAATCTAGTCTTTGCATTTTACAAAAGCTTACAGACTATCATCAACAGACAAGTTAAAATATAGTGCGATTAAATGCTTATGTAAAACTGAATTATAAAGATTGACTCTTGATGGATATTTAATGGTAACAATTTCAACTTTTTATCATGTATTTACATTTTATGTACATTTATTCATATGGCACACACTTTTATTCAAAGTGATTTACATTACATTCAAGAAACACATTGAATCAGTTCTTGCTTTCCTTGGGATTGAACCCATGAACTTGATGTTGCGAGCACCAATGCTCTACTACAGGTAAACGACTACATTAACTTAAGGATTGACTCGTAACTCGTGAACTTACGAACTTAGAAAACACACTAATGGCCAGAGATCGCTTTGAAGCAGAATGTTTTATTGTGCGTCATTTCTGGTCAAGTTGGAATTTTTTGTAAAATATAGAAAAGATTTAAAAAAATTAAGTGTATTTAAAGCTAGACAGATTCTCAGTGTTGGACATTGGTAGCAGGAGAAGCACAAACTGGTCCTGTATTTGCACAGGAGTGTGAGAGTGTAGTTCATGTGTGTTCGGTCAGGCCCAGAGCGTGCGTGACGGAGTGCAGCAGGTCCAGCCCCAGATACTGCTGAGAGAGCGTGCAGACGATGCCCAGCCCCGACAGAGCGATCAGCACCCACTGCATCTTAGCACTGAAGTACAGCGGCTCCAGCCTGACGGGGGACAGGGACAGGTGAGGGACATGACACACCACCCATCAACACACACCACACTCACAGCGCTTACCGGCCCAGAGAAGACTCCGCATAGCCGTGGAAGTACAGGTACCGGCCGTACAGGTACAGCACCCCGAACACCACCGCCAGTGCTGGAGACACGGAGAGAGAGATCATCTAAGAACCCTTTTCACACTATGGGAAGAGTCCACGGTTCATGGAACGACAGATGCCAATCAAGAACCCAAATGGTTACGGTAACTGATGCTTGAGTTACCGATCGGCAGCATCATTCGTTAGATCTGAACAGAGCAACAGGACTGCACTGTTTTGCATAAAACATTTTCAAAGTATTTTTTGTTTACATGCAAATCAGAGGTGAGAGATATCAGATTATGGTGCAGATGTGGGAATGGTTGAACTCTTACTACGGTAAAAGGCGGCAGTATTATGTGCTCTTCTCACGCATAGACCCTCGACTGTGATCTGCTACATTTACCATCGTCAGACGCCCCAAAAACACAACAGACCAGCATTTTCATGCTGTCAAATGAAACATTAGATGTTCTGTTACTGTAAACAAGTGTTTCTGTGGGATCAATGATACAAGTGACTTCATATCTCAATTCTGAGTAAAGAAATAAAAATCTCACAAAAAATTTAAATAAATCAGAATTGAGTTTACAATCTCGCAACTGACGTTGAAACTGAATTAATCTTATAATCTCGCAACTCTGACGTTAAAACTGAATTGATCTTATAATCTCGCAACTCTGACGTTAAAACTGAATTGAGTTTATAATCTCGCAACTCTGACGTTGAAACTGAATTGATCTTATAATCTCGCAACTCTGACGTTGAAACTGAATTGATCTTATAATCTCGCAACTCTGACGTTGAAACTGAATTGATCTTATAATCTCGCAACTCTGACGTTGAAACTGAATTGAGTTTATAATCTCGCAACTCTGACGTTAAAACTGAATTGATTTTATAATCTCGCAACTCTGACGTTGAAACTGAATTGATCTTATAATCTCGCAACTCTGACGTTGAAACTGAATTGAGTTTATAATCTCGCAACTCTGACGTTGAAACTGAATTGATCTTATAATCTCGCAATTCTGACGTTAAAACTGAATTGATCTTATAATCTCGCAACTCTGACGTTAAAACTGAATTGAGCTTAAAACCTCGCAACTCTGACGTTAAAACTGAATTGAGCTTAAAACCTTGCAACTTTAAAACTCTTTGTAACATTTTTTTTTATTGAGTGGCAGAAACTAGCTTCTATGACATGTTCTTTGAGAGAGTTGGCACAGTCTACCTGATGATAATGCTCAGAGAAACTCACCTTGACTGAAGAAAACTCCAGCCAGCCAAAGAGAGAAGATGAAAATGGGGAAATACTCTGAACAGTTTGCTCTGGAAAAACAGGAATATGAGAGAGAGAGATGAGAAACAGCCCCAGGGAAGTCATCTGTGTGTTTAAACACGACCCGTGTGACTTACTGAGCTCGAAACACCCGCTCGAACTCCGGCGGCCCGGTAGTGGCAGGCGGCGACACAGAGTGCTTCCTCCGTGCGTAGATCACCTTCAGAGAGAAGTAAGCTGTGGGAGAGAGAGACCGGGTTACCACTCACTCACTCACTCAGCATAGAGTCACCGGAGTAGCAAAAGGATATCAAAACTCATCAACAATTGAGAACATGTAGTCCGTTTCTTTGTGAAGTCCAACACATTCTCCACATCCATGGAGTGATGCGAGGTCGAGTAAACCATCCCTTTAATTAAACAAAATGAGTTTTTCCCACTTAAAACATGTAAACTTTTAACTTTGTATCAGTAACCCATTTTGTTTCCTCATTTCAAACCTAATCCCCTTTTTCCCCATTAAAAGTCAGCCCATTCTCAGTGATCTACTCTAATCATTCACTAGTTTAATCCAGCAATCACATGCATCATCTTTCTTGTTCTACGAGAGGGAGCGGATGTTGCTCACCGCGTCTCTGAGCAATGACTGTACACACACACACACACTGACCAGACCGGTCCTTACCTTGCTCCAGCATTCCCAGCACAGTGACGGCCGCTAACAGCACCACCTGATCCAGCATCATTCCAGCGGCCGGCGTCATCAGATGCTCCTCTGTGCGTCTCTGTCAGCGTGTGTCCACACACACGTCCTGCCGCTGCTTTATCAGCTCTGTCATGACTGCACTGGGCGGGTCACAGATATTCCCCACATTACATCACTAACAGTCATCAATCAGCAGGTGCAGCGCATCCTGAGTGTGTGCAACTCAATGTTCCTGATCCACACACACACACACTCCTCACGACAGGCAGAAATAAACACACCAAACAAGACCATTTCTAGAGAACTATATTTACATAATACTCTTGTTTTACAGAGAACAATAGTAAAAAGTATAAAATACTTACAAAAATTTGCAACAATGTACATATAAAAATAAGATCTATCTTCTCCTGAACAATAGAAACTGCATACATACAAAAAATATATATATATAAATATACATGAAATCCTGTCACAGAGTCTGGGATGAAGCGAGAGTTCAGGCGGGAGAAACAGACGCTCCTCCCAACACAGAACCCAGGGGCATTCGGCTCCAGGGAAACAAGACAAGTGTAGTGTAACATGATCATGAGATCCAGATCCAATGCTCTTCTTCACCATTACTCATTAACCCAAGCATCACAACTTGATCAAACAAAGCGTCTACTTCCTAAATTTAGTCAATGTAAAACTAGCCAAGCGTAAAAGTAAAGCGACAGTTCATCTCAAGTCATTCCCAACTCTTCATAAGCCGTGTGAGAGAGCGATGAGTGCGTGCGGCTGCACAGGAGCAGGGTGTCTGGTTCTGCTCCGAGGATCCAAATGAACAGTTTTCATCTGAGCAGAGGTGATGCTCAAGTGACGAGCTGCAGTTAATGAATCGGCGTGTTTTCCACTGAACACTCACGGCTTGATGGATCTCCGGGAGCAGGACCGGACACCCCTCACAGTCTCACGGCTTTGGACCGACATTGATTTACTGTAAATCACATATTGTGCATCTTCAAGAGTGCAAATTTAAGGCCTGTGGAAGAGTGTCATTGAAGATGCCCAACGGTCGACATAGGCAACACATGAGCGAACTCGTAAGAAAATTCAGTGGTTTTACTGAGCCACAGGTTCAGTAGTAGAGCATTTCCTCCTGTCCAGTCCAGAGAACACTTCAGTGACGCAGCCGCCTCCTCTTATTTACACCATTTACATGTTCAAGAGAGAACACAGCAGATCTGAGCGCGAGGCGAGCAGCTTCCCCTCCGTCACTCACTGGTGACTGGCCAGCAGCTCGTCTATATCGTCCATCCACTCCTGTGTGGACTGATTCTTCAACAGAGAGTCCACCAGGTCCGTCTCGGCAGGGAACCCGGACATGCTGCCGCCCGATTGGGTGCTGTAGCTGAACTGCAGCTGCTGATTGGCCGACCTGTTGAGCTGATAGGCCTGATTGCACTGAAGTCCTGCGGTGCGGTTGGGTCCGGCCTGCGGCTGGCTGAAGGGCCCCAAGTCGGGCAGAACCTGCTGGGCTTGAGGCGGCACTTGTGTCTGCCCCTGCTGGGGCGTCTGCTGGCCGGGAGGGGGCAGCTGTTGGGGCATATTTGTCCGTTGTTGGCTCATGTTAGGCATCATTTGCCCAGGGTTCATGCCTGCCAGGGTTCGACCTGCCGCACTATTCCCCATGCCACCCTGAGGAAACGGGGTGCTGTTGGGAAGTTTGGACAACCTCGACTGCATGTGGAAGCCGGAGTTGGGGAAACCTGCCGGCATGCCCACGTTAGAAGAGCCAGGCTGGAGACCTGGGTGCTGCTGGGGCGGCTGCTGCTGCCAGGACTGGGCTTGTGTGGGCAAGGCACCCTGGATACTGGTTGGCATGGAGCTGGGCATAGCAGAGCCCATGTTATTAGCCATGGCGTTGGGTATGCTGTTGGGCAGACGGGCCAGCTGCTGCTGCTTCAGCATGGCAACATTGGGCTGGTTTTTCAAGTGTTGCTGGGCCGCAATAAGGTTCTGTCGGTAAGCGGCAGACATGGCGGACACTGGCGCTCTCTGCTGGTTGGGGTGGGAGGGATGCATGGGCATGTTGCCGTAGAGGACTTGCTGCACGTCCAGACCGCCGGCACAGGAAGGAAGGCTCCTGTCTGCTTGACTGGCAGCCGGAGAGGGACCAGTGGTTGGACCAGCACTCTGACCAACCCCCATTCCCATCATGCCTTGCGTCTGAGAGAACATCCGCTGCGCTCCAGGGGCGGAGCCACTCAGAGAGCTGACATTTCCGATTGGTTGAGACGCACCTAAAGCAGAGCAGAACACAATTAGAACAAACAAGGTTTAATTTTCAAAGAAATTGCAAGTAGCCACAGATCTCTTTTGTTCTGAGTGTTTATGATTTACATCGAAGTGTAACAGGACTGTTGGTTGGAGGTTGAATGATTGAGTGTTTTTGCCCATTAATCGGCACAAATAACCAATTTCTGGAACAACCAGTTATCTGAAAAAACCCATTACGATAGTTTTTCCATGTTGCGTCTGAGAAGGCACTAGAGCGACCTCTAGAGGTCAAATAAAACAGTCGCCAGCGCTTCATGGCGTTTTGAGAATGAGCGCTCCACACTTCGGACACAGATTTAAAACTCTAACATATGTGTTTTCATATCATAAAGTAATACTGTTGAGTAATACTGCTGCATCAGTGGAGAACAGCAGTGTTGCCGTCGAGGACGAGAGGACGCCAGCATTAGCAATACCTAACGCACATGCTAGCCCAATCCAAAGGCTTCATGTCACGACTGTGCGTTTATATCCAGCTGGTGGCTTTCATGCATTGGTTATCCAGTGAAGGTGCATATCTAAAGCTAGTGACGTCAGAAAGCAAACGGCGTCGTCATGCGCCGACAGAAACAAACCAATCAGAAACGCATCTGATTGAAGCTTTGTTAATCACCCCTGTATTGTTTTGTTCCGATTAGTGAAGCAAATAAAGATTTGAGACTTTGCATTTAATCTAGAATACTGTTATTTCTTGTGGTGTTTAAAGATGGCCGTCTTTCACTGCTTGGATTAATATGAAACGGCAACACTTGTCAATAACAGTTCATCTGTAACATTCAATAAAGTTAATAAAAAGTATTATTCACTGTAGAAAACTATTAGTAAATGATGAAATTAACACTATGAACTAATGTGAAAGATCAAGGTATAGTATTCATTTTTTTAAATGTAAAAAGTGCAGTGTTTCAGGGCTGTGTTTCAATTTTTTTAATAAGGTTTGCACTATTTTGTTAAAAGCTATCGTGTTAAAGCTATCGGTCAAGCTACTGTTCTCTGTGAATTGGTCACTATTGGTGTAGTTGAGACGTGGGCATGGCTCTCAAGACGAGCTCGCAGGAGGAAGAAGAGACCTGCGTACATCACCGGAAATAAGCCTGACGCTGAACCAGAAGATCCAGTTCTGACGCACAATAAGTTGTGTCATACTATACTGTAAGAGCATGACATGCATTTGGAAAATAGACAGACCGGATCTTCCTTTTATGCCGACAAAGATTTCTTACCGCATAACTCAGAACCAACAACCTCTACACTGAACCCAGAACACATTTGTGAAGAGGAGATTCACTTAACGAGGGCTTCGCTGCTTTCCAAACTCATTCCCATTTTACAAGCTTCACTCTGCAGGAAGTCAGAGCCTGGAGCCACACACACACACACACACAGATGAAGACTTCTGTGCGACGGCAGCACAAGCTCACCACACACTCACCACACAGCCTTTCTGCCAGTCAAATGAGTCTATCATTAAACACGCTTGCAAATCAGGTTGGCTTGTTTGTTGACTAGAAACAAAAGGCTACTTGTGTTGACCAACAGGCCCAGGAAGCTCAAGTCATGCTGAACTTTTCACACGAGTAGACAAACAGACGTCTAGTTCCCCCTTCCAAACATGCAACCCGTGCGATCCGCTCCATCACTGCAGCTATATCTGGAGGTGGCAGACCGCATTTGTAGGCATGAGTCCTTGATGGATTCTGGGGCAAACAGATGCCGCATGTAGCCGGCGGTGTGGTTGTGTGTGGTTGACGGGAGAGGAGTACCGGAGATGGCGTGTTCGGGGAAGCTGGAGGGGTGTTGCTGGGCCAGGCAGGGCGGCACCCCGCTGAACTGAGACACCTGCTGCTGCTGGAAGGGGTTCTGCGGCGCCTGCGGGTTCTGCTGGTCCTGGTACTGGGGCGGAGGACGGGTCAGATGCCTCTGCAGCTGCTGCTCCTGCTGCTGCCGCTGCTGCTTCTCCTGACACACACACACACACACACACACACAGGTCAGGACTTCAGTGAGATAACTGCAGTGTTCGTGTGAGGCTGCTGCCCCCTAGAGGCAGCTTGATGAATGAAACACTTTAGAAGTTGTTACTAACTGTGAGAAAGAAACAAAGGTCTATTGCTGGCATTGTCACCTGCTCAGCCATCATCTGTCTCTGGAGGAACTGCTTCTGCTGCTGGCTCATCATCTGCATCTGCTGCTGCTGCTGCTTCATGTAGGCGGCGCTGCTGTGGCCGGCCGGGACGCTGCTGCTGCTGCCGCTGGGCTGCGGCGTCATGCTGTTTCCAGGGCCATGAGTGCTGGAAGGGTAGGAGCCCGAGTCCTGCAGAGAGAGAGAGAGACAGGACTCCTATTCAGACTACCTGTAAACCACACAACCTTCAATCTGTGGAGACTTTAGTTTAACATCCACATGCAGTTTCTTTTTGTATCCGTGGACGTCAATTGTGTTTCTACTTTCATTAGGGGCCTAAAAACTAAATTCTTATGTCCACTGAATCATCGGATCATTTTCTGTCAGGAAAGTTTTTACGAATTTTACGAAAAACCTACTTTTAACTCGAGTCAAACTATACCCAATTTTTCCCGCATCGGCCACTTTAAATTGTCATAAAATGCTATATTTAATGAACAGATTGGCGTATCGTTATGAAACCCGGTATGTGTCTTCGGCACCTTGGCCTGATATGACAAAAAAATTGAGGCAGCGCCACCTTGTGGTCAAAAGTTACAACCAAATGTACAAATATGCTAATAACTTTTGATCAAAACAAATTGTCTTAATATGTTCCTTGGTTCAAGCAGAGAGCACGGATACCATATTTGTCATAGTCGGCTAAACTTCCATATTGTTTTTCTTTAAAAACCTACTTTTTCTAACTCCTCCCAGACCGTTTGTCCGATTTTCACCGAAATTGAATCGTATCATCTTGAGAGTTACTAATATCAAGTTGATTCACTTAAGAATTTTTGATTAACGAATTGAAAGAACTTGACAAAATGCCGGGCCAAAATGAAATCGAGGCTCTATCTCCGCAACACATTAGCGCATTCAGACCACACTAAGTGTGTGTCATGGCAATCAGGATCTGAGGCTACCTGCAGAATTATAATCTCTTTTGATTCAGTATATCATGCAGAGGCAAGCAATACCAAATTTGTCAGTCAGCCAAATG
>JAWRVZ010000244.1:667500-794718 GCA_037043235.1 Rhodeus uyekii
AAAAACATTAATAATGAAAAAAAAAAAAAAACTGACCAAAGGTCTGTGAAACTGCTAAATAAATAGTTATAAATTTGGTATCATCTTTGGTATAGACAATACAGTCATGATACATCACTTCACCTATAAGGCAGAGCTTGGATCTCATCAATAATGCAACAAAACATCATGTTTATGCAATTCACACAATGACAGAGCACTAGTACACGATAGAGATACTAACAACACCCCTACAAGCATACAACAGCCTATACACGCTCAAAAAGCATGTGGAAAAATTAGTAATTTATGTTAAAACACACATTAGCGCACGCGCGCACACACACACACACACACACACACACACACACACACACATATATATATATATATATATATATATATATATATATATATATATATAGAGTATATAGATGATGCTTAAATTACAACAGGAGACTAGAGTGTAAAAAGGCAATACAAACTCACCTTTTGATTCAGTTTTGTGCAGGCTCTTATCGCTTCATGGTAGCTCTGCACACAGGAAAAATAACTCTAGTGCCATGGTGATATGCAAATTAATGGATCACGCTGAATACAAGTACATTTATTATTCATAAATTACTCATGTTTATGCAAATGAGGTTACACAGCCCTACTCAAATAGGAGGTTGGTAATTTATTCTGTCTTGCTTTATAAGCTCCAGTGGCTTTAAAAAAAGCTAATATATTGTCTGAGTGACTGTTATTCATGTAAAAAAAAGGCAAAAAGAGAAAAATGTGTCAGCAACATGTTTTTTTTATTAACGCTTTTATGTATAAATAAAGAATATCACTTAACAAGGTTCAAAAATTCCAGCCAAAATCAAAGGACATATTAAGGACCATGTAATACACATTCATGCAACAAAATAAAAAGATGGATTAAAATTAACATTTGATGGAACCACTTTTTCAATATAGGGGAATGTGTTTTAACAGGCACTTGGCGCCCCCGTGTGGTCAATCTGAGAGAGCGCCTGTCCCGCTGTGCTTGTGCTCAAATAAATATTACTCATTACAGAACATACTGGCCTCCAACTCAACTGTAGACGTCACTAAACATTCACTTAAACCAGGAATTTAAGGTCCCAGGGTCAAAGATCTTCTCACATCACTGTCAACCTCTTTTAAAAAATTGATGGAGCAGTTTAAAGTCTATAGTAAACCCGATAGCCAGTGTTTTGAAGGAGTCATTGGCCACAGTGACAGCGTTGAGCACAGCTGTGATCCTGTAGGATCAAGTACGGGAATTTCCGGATACGTTAGTGATTCGCTTTCGAAGTCAGATTCGATCGTTACGCTGAATTCGTCAATTTGTTGTATTGCACGGACGTTCGTCCTCGATCTACTTTCTGAAGGCTGGTCATCACAGGTACAACTTTTAAAGCAGACGAAACAGTCTCCGCTTGACCGGAAGTTACGGAAACCCGCCAACCGAGTCGCTTCTGAACGAATCATTAATTCATTTAATGTAGTCCCGTTCTCGCGAGAAGAACCGATCCGCATAAATGAAACTCCCACTGTGGAACCGTCGTCTTCTATAGATGAGGTTTGAGCACAGCGCTCGTTTTACAACCTCACGATTTTTAGAGATAGAGATTCGGACTCTCGATTCTTTTATGTAGGATATTTTCAGCAAATCATTTGAACCGGTTTGGTCAGAATGAATCGTATTCGAATCCCACTGAACCGACCCGAGCAGTGACAAACATCAGCATACAAATAAAACATTCTGGGAATGTGTTTATGACGTGATTGTATAACTGTTTATCAACACGAATCATTCAGCGTTTGTTGTAATTTTTTGTGTCTTAGTTCATAAGTTAATATTAATGTTATTAATACATGAATTTCATAAAACATAAATCATAGAGAACCTAAATATGAGTTGAATAAACATCAGGTAAAGAAAACCAAAAATATGATGTGTTTAGAAAAGTTCATTTTAGAGGGCGAGACAAGCTAATGGCATGAAGTAAAATACAGTACCGTAATTGCTTAATTGTTTGTATGAACCAGTTCTTTGAAACAAAATTTGAAAGAACCGATTCGCTCAAATGAATCAGATTCACGAGGCAGGAAGAAAATCGACATCATCTACAGGCGCCTAAAAAGTGGCGTAAATCGCACGCGACGCGTCTTCGCAATGAAATCTTCATTGAAAATAAGATCATTAACTGAATCTTCTCCAACCGTTTAACATTTGTACAGCTATCCTTGATTTAATACACAAGCGGAACATCACCGTGTGCCTAAGAGGGGTGAGATTGAATTAGACTTATGAAAACTTTGCTTTTGTTAACTGCTTCGGACACACAATACATTAACTTGATTAGTGGAAGTGAGTAGATTTGTATGTGAAGACTTGTCTGCTACCTAATGAGGCTTTATGCTCGAGAGTTGTAGGACGTCAAACAAAACGTGCACGGTGTTTAATCATAGTTATATTGCTCCATCCACAGCCTGTTATTCAACATGTATCACAACAGCTCACAGAAGAAATTCTGGACGTATGACAAAGAAGAAACTTTAGATAAATTAAGACTAGAAGCTAATCAGAAGTTCTGTTCAAAAGCTCTATCCAGTGGCAAGGTAAGACACAATTTGGAGTTCTTTATTCATTCTGTTTATGCATGTAAGCCTAAATTATCATTTTGCTTCATACGTGTGTGTATATAACCATAATACACATTAAACCAGTAATTTATAGTGTTAATGCCATGAACCACAATTACATATTGCATTACATCTTCATCTGTTTTTCAGCCTGGAATAAATGAATCCATGTTTCTTGATGAACGGGAAGAGAAAGTACTTTTCAGACACTACGAGAAGAGATTGATAGACTTCTGTGCCATTTTCAAACCTGTGATGCCTAAATCTGTAGTGGTAATCAATATCAGTTAAAGATGGGATCATCTAGTTTTGCTGTCCATGCGTTCTATATATATATATATATATAACCTGTATAATATGATTTTTTCAGGGAACAGCTTGTATGTATTTTCGAAGATTCTATTTGAACAACTCTTTAATGGAGTATCACCCTCGGACAATAATGTAAGCGTGTGACTTTTTTATTTTGTTGTTGTTGTTGAGATTCTATCGTTCTGACCTTCACACCTTACTTTTTCAGGTTGACGTGTGCATATCTCTCTTGTAAAGTGGACGAGTTTAACGTGTCCAGCACTCAGTTTGTGGGGAACATTCAGGACAGCCCTGCGGGACAGGAGAGAGCTTTAGAACAGATCCTCGAGTATGAGCTGCTCCTTATCCAGCAGCTCAATTTTCATCTGGTTATTCACAATCCTTATCGGCCCTTGGAAGGATTTCTGATTGACCTGAAGGTGAGATTAAAGCTGACCCATGATATTGGCAATATTTGTTTAATTCAGGCTGCTCAAACGGTCAAGTGATGCAGAGATTAGGCACTTAATTTGAAAAAGTTGTTAAACGGATCATTTAATTGAATTTATGTGCATTATTTCTGTATTCTCAGACAAGGTACCCAATGTTAGAGAACCCAGAGATGCTGAGAAAAAGTGCCGAGGACTTTCTGAACAGAGCAGCGATGACAGATGCTGGACTCCTCTTCCCTCCGTCTCAGATCGCCCTCACCGCCATCCTCAACAGTGCTGCACGTGCTGGCCTAAAGATTGAGGCGTAGGCTTCTCCTTCAGCATTCAGAGATTGTACCGCTGGAAATGGCTAGATGTTAAAAAGTGTTTTTGACATTTACAGATATTTGACTGAATGCATGGGGCTTAAAGAAGATACAGAGACCCTTTCTAAGATGTATGAGTCAATGAGACGTAAGTATTTGTGCCGTTGGGACTTTTTTAAACTGTTAAAATGTCACTAGATAGATTCAAAGTCCAAAATGTACACACCCCTTGCAGAATCTGCATAAATGTTAATTTTAACAAAAGAGGAATCGCACAAAATGTATGTTATCTTTTATTTAGTACTGTCCTGAATAAGATATTTTGCATAATGTAGTCCTCAAGACAAAAAATAGCTGAAAAAAGAGCTGAAAATGACCTGATTCTGCAAGAGTTGTGTAAATTATTGCACACACCTGTAACACTTCTGTAAAACCTTCATAAAAGGTCGTTCATAACATCTGTTCAGCTGGTAAATCTGATAACCAGTGGCCTATAAATTAATCAGTTAGTTTATGGAGGTGTATCTCCTAAAGATCCATTTTGTGGTGAAATGGCATTCTGAAAACGTTGTAGAGTAAAGCTTTTCATACTGTATCCCTATGTAGATTTAATGGACACTAGCACTCAAAAAATACTAGTATAAAAACATTAAGCAGCAGAACTGTTTTTGTCATTGATGATAAATGTTTCTTGAGCAGCAAATCAGGATATTATAATGATTTATGAAGGATCATGAGACACTGAAGACTGGAGTAATGATGCTGGAGATTCAGCTTTGCCTTCACAGGAATAAATGACATGGTATAAAATTGTGGAATTAAAAAATAATAATAATAATCTTACCAACCCCAAACTTTTGAATGGTATTGTATATCATCACGTCACATGGTTTGATTGCCTGTTGCGTTCTGTATAATTTGAACTTTCATCTTGGACAAACCAGTTACTTTTTGCTTGAAGCTTGTCTTATTTTGTGCCTGGTAAGGGTAATCTTTGGATTATCAATCATTTGTTATTGGTACATTTAAGGATGTAAGTGACTGTTGTAGTATAATATTGTGGTTTCTTTCATTATAGGAATGACAAGTCTTGTCAAAGCGTACGAATTTCCCAAAGCTGAAGAGGTTGATGCCTGCAAACAGAAACTGGAGAGGATTCATGCTGAATTTGCTATAAACTTGTGAGTATTTGTGGGGAAAAAATAAAATGGCATGGTATTTAGATCTTAAGACTTTTAAACAGGTCAATCCATTTACAAAACACACAAAACTAATCATACTAAGAGTTTTATTCAGGCAGGTTAGTCATTTGGTGTTTTGTATCTAAGATGCAAAAGTCGTGTTTTTGCTTTGAGTATAAAATATAAAAATAAAAATACATGAGCTACTTGAAATACAAAAAAAAAGTAAATCTGCATCATGCGTTTCATAGATCTGCTGGGTCAAAAAATGCAGCTAAATGTACTGTACAGAGTCCCCTATATCAGCTGGAGATGAAAACAGGAAACGAGTATAAAGTGAACTTTTTCAAGTCAGTGATGGTGAATAGTCACCTTATACTAACATAAATGTAAGAGGCTATTACCATGTTTTAAGGACACAGTACAATGGCTAAACCAGTTTTTCTTTTTTGGACATGTAGCATTTTTCATTTCAATGATGTATGTCAGATTACCACAGTATTAGCATCAAATATCGCCACTGTATAATGGTACTCCCTCAGTACCGGTACTTTCTTTGTAAGGATCTCTGCGAATGCAGGACAGTGAAACAATCCTTGTGGCAAAAAGACATTGTAGAATCATCTAGTTAAATTTTGCGCATTTACATAATTCAGGGACTAATAGTAGACACACATGCACCAACCTTGTGTAATCTATCCTCCAAAATTGAATGGGTCTCACTGTTCTGCTTATGAAGCACACACACGAACACTGGTTTGGAGATAAAAGCCAGGATGCAGCGTCTTGCAGTGGCTCAGAAGGTATGATAGGAATCAGTTGCTATCTTTAGAATCTAAGCTTACCCGCATCTGAACCGCAGTCGAAAACAGGATAAGGTTGTGTGGCAGAATTGAGTGTAGAGAAGGTTTTTTAAGGCTTGCACCATAAGTGCATCTTGCTTCCCTGATGGTCAAGAGCAATGCAATGTCGAAGTTCACGCTTGCTACAGATTGCAGTCTAATGCTCAGGGTTACACCAGAGGTATGAATCCACGTCGAGTTTGCAGAAGTCTCCAAGAGGGCTTGAGTCGACAAGCATTTCCGATTTACTCAATTTTGTTATTTTCTTGGGAGTGTTCAGGATTTTCAGTTTTGGAAGATCCAAGATGTACTTTTTGATACCTTTTTCTAACCACCTATTTGATGGCTTATCTGTTAATTCAAGTTTTGAATCGGTTGGTTTGAAAGATTGAGATTGGCAGTGTTGACTACCTAGTCAGAGCAAAACTTGGTTCACGCATCCACGTTCTTCCTTCGCATCTGGTGAGAACAAGTCTTGCTGTCTTTGCTACCAATAGTTTCTTTCAGAGGATCTGGATAGTGGTGGCAACAGCCATAAAGGTACATTCAGTTCTGCAAAATAAAGACAAAATTAGGGATGGTGACCTTTCAGGATTATGCAAGTCTTGAGCGATTTAAAATGAGCCTTAAGCGCTTTCAGAAGGCCGTGGCATCGTAGTGCCTGCATGCAATGGATCAGCTTGTTTCTCATCCTGTGTTCGCTCAATCGTTTGAAATGCCTACCTGATACTTTTGTTGAGGCTATAGTTAAAACAACAAATTGACAAGGACAAAGCTATGTTGGATCTATAACTACAGTGATGTACTTAGTTTGCATGCTTGGATGTGTGTGAGATTGAGTTGTCACTAGATGAATGCAGTCTTCAGATGGTAACAGGGTGTGGTTCTTTGTCCATGTCCTTCAGGAAAAGAAAACATGGATATGAAGATGACGATCACGTTGTGAAACGGCAGATGCTCGCTGAGGAAGTGAGTTTAGATTTGTTCTTCAAATGCACATCTTCTGACTGCTACTTGTGGAGCTTATGGTTTTTCTGTTTTGCAGGAATGGACTGATGAGGATTTGGATGCATTGTGACGATGAAATCTTTTTTTTTCTTTTTAAATCAGCAACATCCTCGACAGTTATTTCAGGAACGGGTTGAGTGATGACTCATTTCTCAAACTAAATTGTAAATATTTCAGCAAAATGTCATGAGTCTTTTACTTCTGTGAAAATAAATATTTTTTTTAATTCCCCCACCCCCCTCTTTTTTAAATAAAAAATATATTCAATTAATCAAAATTGACAGTAAAAACATTTAAATTATTACTAGATACATTTATTATATTACCATTTCAAATAAGTGCCATTAATAATTAATAAACATTATTAAAAAACACTACCGGTAATAATAAAACAATTGTTTCTTGAGCACCAAATCAGCTTTACTGTACACGTATTACAGTGACAGTTAAAGAAAACTGGGGTAAAAGGAGTGATCTGGGTTCAAGTTCAATTGACGTGTCACAGATGCTGTCGATAACCATAATAATGGTTCTTGATTTAAAATTAAGGAAACAGAAAAACACTAGAATATTTTTAGAGGACAAAAGCTGCTTTCAGGAGCTGATCCGAGACATAAGCCAGTCAAATACTTTATAAAACATGTTTAATAAGTGCATGCATTCCTGATACAATCTTTACTATTGTAAATTTGACTGATGTAAACATTTATTTTTTTACCTTGAACTTTTCTCCTGAGAACATGTCTGTCTGGCTTTGAATTCGTCTCAGGGAAAAGTGAACCAATCAATCATAAGTACAATATGGAAAACAAATCAGATTACCTCAGATTATAAACTCATGATTCCAGCAAGAGAATTTATTGTTCTGATATAAAATAATCATACTCTCTGAGGACGATAAAGAGAAAAACAAAATCCAGTCTACAGCACAATTCAAACTAAACGGAACAGGAAAAAAAGGACCAAGAACACTAGTCTGAGCACATTTTGCATATTCATAGCCATGTAAATCAGTAACAAATTACAGTATAAAAATCATTTTAGCTCATAATCCAGTTATAGAGAAGAATTGTTGCAGCCTTGTGTCAGTTCAGTTTCAGATAAAGCAGATGAAGAGATATACTTTGGCAACCTGTATTCAAAAACATTATTCTGTGGACTTAATGGGTCACTGGTTGCTCGACCCGGCTGTTAGAGTACCCGAGATACTGCGAGCAGTCAAACCGAACGATTTGGGCGTGTAATTACAAAGTCATTTGGTGTCGGACTTCAGGAGTCCAGCCGTTTTGTTTTGCAGCTGTAGTTTGCAAAGTTCTTGTGGCACAGACAATGAGGCGCGAGGAAAAAGGATGATGGAAGATATGGGGAGGAGGGTGGGTGCTGACATGGGGATGAGGGTGGAACATGCTAGGGTCCCATTGGCTACTCCAGGAAGACGGAGACAAACTGACAGACAAAACGACCGAGGTGGAACTACCTGTTGCTGTTGGACATGGCATAGTGCACCTGTTTCTGCTGGAGGAGCTCCGTGATGGCCAGCAGCTTTTTCAGCACGTGCTGTGAAGAAAAGAAACGGACAACAGGTGTTACATTCTTCACTCGCTGGGTTAAAAATGGAACGACTTTCAGACTTATTGAGCTTCAACGATAGAAACAGTTAACCTGAGCACAACAGATTTGAGAAGATCGCTGTAGGACGTGTTTTTCAAAGTTGACTTGTAAACGCCATTTATATGATTCGCAACCAGGAGACCTCAGTAAACTTCCTAGTGAGCCTCAAGATTTACATTCATGCATTTTGGCAGATGCTTTTATCCAAAGCGACTTACATTGCATTTGAGGAATACATTGACATTATATTCAGTTCTTGCTTTCCCTGGAAGATGACTTACCGGTAACTAACTAACTAACGAACTAAAAAAAAAAAACGGACTGGAAAACCAAAAAAAAAAAAAAAAAAACTGTAACCTGGAAGTCTTTTATATTTTTTACAATGACCAAAATCTTTTAAATAAGCCGAGCTCTAAAATATTTTCATGGATTGAAAAAACAACAACATTGAATCCTTGTTCATTACATCATGAACGACTATTAAAATCAGAGATTCATTTATTATAAATAATGCAGAAGAACATTCAGCTCTTAAAACTTTTGGAATCATAAAATGTAATATTTTGTTGTTGCTTAATTTAATCTATAAACTAGTTTCTGTAAATTAAGTTTTGAAAACAAAACTGTGTTATTGCAGCATATATTCCAGGATATTTATGTGGACAATGGAGTCAAAGGTCCATAAAGGTTGAGAACCACTAATACAGGTCATGCTCCAAAAGCCACTTTCTGCCTAATGGTAAGAGGCCATTTGAAATTAGAGGCAAAGACTACATTTCAATCATGAAAACAATTTTGCATGAGCAGTTATTTTTTAATCAAAATTAGAGAAAGCAGCACTGTACTTACACTTAACAGCACTTTAAACAGGTAAGAGGACAAGAAAACGCCTCAAAAGTATTCTGAAGACAGTTCCATTTCATAGATCGACTAAAACCCTTATAAACCCTTACCCTCATTTCAATATTCATATTTTTCATGAACTGAGCTTTCTGTGCCCGGTACAGTTTTTCCTCCTCTTTGTGTCTACCTGACTTTGTCCAGTTTATAAACTTTGTAATATTCCCACACAAACAACCTTTTGGAAAATGACTGTAGAGCAGTCTGTGTGCAAGTCTGGAGTAGAGATCAGCCAAAATAAAACTTAATGGCCGGTTGACTGGTGCATCTCTATTTTCTATCGCTGTTCAAATCATCCCCCAGGCTGGATTGGACGCCATTAAGGGCCGTATGTTTGACACCCCTGGTCTATACATTCGTGTCAGGGTCCCGATGACTGTGCATTATGTCTTATACATTACGTCTTACTATCATGCATCAAGAGACAAATACCTGCTGCGCTCCTCTCTCGTTGCTGAGGGTGCGGAGTTCATCAGAATGAATAACACAGATCTCATGCAGGGCAGCAAGGTCACGGGACAAATCAGCCCTAAAGTGCTCTGTAGATTCTGGAAGATCAGGAACATTCTGGAGAAACAGCACAGAGAGAATGTTAT
This sequence comes from Rhodeus uyekii, assembly GCA_037043235.1. Lineage (NCBI taxonomy): Eukaryota > Metazoa > Chordata > Actinopteri > Cypriniformes > Acheilognathidae > Rhodeus > Rhodeus uyekii. The sequence goes on from JAWRVZ010000244.1 coordinate 677,324, forward strand.
AGGACAGCTACTTCACACAGAGCTCATAAACTGAGCTGCAGGCAACTCATGCTGCTTTAAAAATGGACACAGGGCCGTTTACCCCCAGCTCATCCAGAAACATGATCATCCTTTGTTTGTTGTTTTTGATGAAAGGGTTCACCCCCTCCATGTAGGGCTCCTGCAACACAAACACATCCCAACAAACGTTGATATGCCACTGCTGTAACATTAACATTTACAGATTCTTTTCAGGGTAACTCATTTTCTCACACAGCGTAAAAATTAAAACACCTTAGCACCAAATTCCACCAGGTTGGCCAAGTTCTGCACAGACTTTGCTACCAGGGTGAGCGTTCGACCTGCGGTGGAGGATGGAGGGTCTGCAAAAACAAGACACACTTTCATCATTGTAAGTATCATACTTAACTAGCTGTATTACCAATGTTTATTTGATTTTTTTACACTGTAGTACATTTATGTACTAAAAAAGATCTAATCTTTGACAAAAGACACTCCTGTAGCTCAAACAGTAGAGCGTGGAGCTTCCAACACAAATGTCATGGGTTTGATTCCCAGGGAAAGCAAGAACTCATTAGAATGTCAATATGTGCCTTGAATGCAATGTAAGTCACTTTGGATAAAAGCTTCTGCCAAATGCATAAATGTATATCTACAAAAAAAAGAAAAAAAAGGGGACGACTTGTACTGCATCCATAATCTCATACTGAATAGGTCCTACATTTGAATTTGAACTTCGTGACTGTTAAAAAATTTTGTTCTATATATCACAAATGTGAGTATTATAAATGAAATTCGGACGTACTGCATCTGCAACCATGTTGATTTTGGATGCAGCGTCAGTCTTTTTTTGTTATGTCTCATTAGTAATGTAGTCTATTGTTTATTAACCTGTCAAATTCTATATATGGTAGTTAACTAACTTTTAAACAAAAATGTACAAGTAAAACTATATACGCCACTGTTGAAAAGTGGGGTTAAGATTTTTTTTATTTTTCTGAAAGCAGTTATGCTAATATATTAAGAAAAAAAAAACAGAACTATTGTGGAATATCATTACAAATTAAGAGAACTGCTTTCCTTTTTAATATCTTAAAATGTAAAAATGTTCATTCATGTGAACACATAGACAAAAGTGTTGATATTCAGCACAACAGAACAGTTGCACATGTGACGTTGCATAAATGCAGCCTGTGGGTGGCAGTCTTGAGCACCCCATAAGGTCATGGCACATAAATCCTATACTACATATCCTAAAATATGAGGCTTATATATTATATTTGTACGCTTAAGAATAGTATTTTTTTTAGAAGTGACTGGACAGTTTAAATCAAATCAAAAGCAATATGTTGCAGTATTATTATTTTTTTGCCTTGTCATATTCTAGCCAACAGTATATGTGCACTGCATTCAAACTGCACTCACAGACCGTTACATTTTTGTTAGGAAGAACCCTTTGTCGACAAATGCATTTATTTTTTTAGCAGGTCAAATCTAAAATGTACAATACATCCACTTTCACAGTAAAGTATGAAATAGCCTGTCGACTGCCACAATGACATGTTTATGCGTTTACGCATTTGGATCGTTAAGTGCCCATCAGACTGAAGCTCTAACAGGAGCAGACTGAAATATCTGAGCGGGTACTTTATCTAAATGTGTTGCATCTGGAAAAAGGAGCTTGTGATGCAAGCTGTGAACTCACCAGCAATGATGTTGAACATTCTGGGGTTGAGAATGGCAGGGCAGATGAGCCTCAGGAAGACGAAACCACTGGGGGACAGAGACAAACACATTTTGGCACTTTGCAAGATGTTCTTCTGTAAACATGCGCAAATGTAGCGCGACGACTTATTGCTACCTCACAACTCGGGTCCGCATTGTAGTGTTGGTAGGCCATTTCTGCTGCACAGACTTCTGAAGACAGCCATAAATGTACCTCAGGGTCCTTGGACAAGGAGGAAACAGACAGTCTATGAATTCTAAGGCTGTAAAAACGGCATGGTATCAAAGAATAAATGTACAAAATAAAATTTCAATGTAGCACTACATGGACAGGATGATAATATAGCAGGGATGCAGTGATATAAAAACTCTGGGCAATATGATAAATTGAGGTATTTTCATGTTATGGCTGATGACCAATATACAGCACGTTACATTTTTTTACTATTTTGTCTAAAAATAAAACTTGATATTCTGAAATAATAATAAATAAATTATAGTAAATAAACCTCTTATCTATTATCATCATCAACTTTTTAGAAGTTACCTCTAGATACCTATCACTAGATTGTCTCTAGATTGTTTTTTACCTTTGTAAAAGCACTGTAAATACATTGCAGCATTATTTATTATTGTTGTCATATAAAGCTATATGTAGATCTCATTGAAATTACATTACAATTTAATTAAAGGCATTACAAGCAGTTACATTTTTCATTATTTTTTTACTTAAATTTTTGTTAGGAAGAATATTCATGTTTTTACTATATTTTAAAACTTTGAGTCTGCTTAAGCTGGCAAGAGAAATCCAAAATCTAGCAATTAAATATCTAAACGTAATCTTTAAATTATACTGTAGGGATGCAAAAATATGTGTGTATATATATATATATATATACACACACACACACACACATGCATACATACATATACACACACACATATAGAATTATTTTCTCTCTCTCTATCTATAGAGAAACTTTTTTTTTAATCCCTATAGTATACACACACACACACACACACACACACACACACACACACACACACACACACACACACACACACACACACACACACACACACGTAAATAGCAATGCCAGTGTAGACAGTATTGTCCAACTTTTATAACATAGCACTACAGGGCTGTAATGCTGATAAGAAACTATATGGATCATGCTTACGGGGGCAAGATCTCAGCAGCCATAAATATCTTCTCCACCAGCTCCGACAGGATGTTGAGTAAATGAGCTAGATTCAGATTAACATCCTCATTCTTCTCCAGTTTAGATGGGTTGAGCTACAGAGGGAGACCAGAAAACACTCCACATGAGGGAAAGGGATTCTGATAGCTAGTTCATTTTATTCACTACCCAGGAGAAATCCGACAAAAGCCAATTTGCTCAAGGTTGGGAGAGAACCTCATGTTGACACATTTGGCTCAGACATACTAAACACAAAACATCAGGACAAGGAGAACAGAATGTTAACAAATCTGAGGCACAATGAAGTATCATGTTAACAGTGAGAGATGTTTTGTCCCCTGAATGTTCGGTTTAGTTCCATTACCTCACAGGATTGCTTGCTCTCCATGATCTTCAGTATGGTGTCTTTGAGGGCATGGTGGACGAAAGGTGTGGCGGTGGCCTTCATGTACTGCTCCATCAAAGTACTGGCCAGAGTAGTGGCCCGGAACAGCGTCGTGGCTTCATCTGTGTGAAAACATTAGAGAGGTTCATTATACGATCAACGGCCGATTAAAAAAAGTAAATATTATTCATTCCATTTATACTAAACAGTTTGAATATTTTAAAAAAAAATCAGAGGAACATGTAATAAGATGCTTTCAAAGCAATGCTTCATTTTATAACAAATGTAATTACAGTTTTTGTAAATGAAAATGTTTCTTTTTGGGTGAACTATCCCTTAAATTAACTTAAGTGAGTAATGTGCACTCTATATATTGTATTCATCCACATTCTTTCTCCGATTTAAGCACTAACAATACATTTGAATGGTTATTAGTTAATTTTAAATACCACACTGTCCATTCCACTCAGAATAAGAGATGCCATGCTGGATTAATTAGATGGAATGTTTAGGAAAGCTACTGCAGGCTTGGCATATAAATAATAACTAGGTCATGTTGTTGTTGATTCATAACCTTTCCTGCTGATCAAGTCAGTTTAACATTCCTTATTTTACCATGATTGAGTTTGTAAATTCATTCACATCCCAAACTGATTCGAAACTACTAATACTGGTATCGTGACAGCTCTTCTCTGCACACTTTCAAGATGGTGTTTGATGGCTCAGTCTGAATTTGCAATTGCTCATTGCTTGAAAAGAGGAACTGTAGAAACTGTCAAAGCTTCAGTATGTAGCTAAAGCGCGATGAACAAGCCCACGGGAGGCTGAGCCTCCCAGCCTCGATGCAGCTGTGACATCTGTTTGCTGTTGAATACTGTACTTTGAATAATACAAAGAGAGAGCCCTACCCTCCATATTAATTTCTCTGTCATTCAACGTCCTCAGTAAGGGAGCTTCAGCTCGCTCATGTCTTAAGATCCGGAGCAGGATGCTGGCCAGCAGGGTGCGGTCCTGCCCACAAACGTGAGCCAACGCATAGATGACATGATAGTCTTTCTGAAGGATGAGCTGGGGGCAGAAAGCGAGAGCATGTCAGTAAAAAATATGTTTTGCTAACATTCACAAGAGGAAAAATTATTTCTGAATGTTCAAAACAGCAATTCTTTTTGTTGTAAATGTTTACAAAACGAGTTTTAAATAATTAATTTCATAATTTCCATTATGAAAATTAGTAGTCAGCAATTTTTAGTCTTCAAGCTCTAATCTATTCAACCTTGTCCTGTTTTTGTTTAGTCAAGACTAAATATCTGAGCACTTTAGGCTAGTTTTAGTCAATAGTTAATGCTGCATAACGGTTAAATTTACAATCTCAATGGTTGTGCTCAAAATAATATTTCATTACAATAAATGGAAATGTATTTTTACATTTCATTAGAAAGTCTTTAACCTATAAGCACAGAACCCATACACATGGTTTATTTGATCTAGTTTCCTGATTTATTATAGGCTATTTATCATACTGGTAAAACAAGAAATGTCTCTCAAAAATAAAACATTGCAATTCCTGGCAATCCAATAATTCCAGATCACATTACTATTTTTCTATTTAAAAACAAAAAACAAAAAACAATCAGTCACACAGAGGTTGTGCATATACTCAGCAATCCCAATGGCAAACAGTCGAGAGATTCATATTTGGATTTAAGATTACAGTTAATCAGCGAGAAGGTTTGATCACAGATTTAGCTGCAGCTACAGCTACAGATTTAGTTTTAGTCTGTCATAAAACACAGACCTACTGAATGACAGTTATTTAAGCAGAAAATCTTAAACAGAGGTCGGCTTCCTTGTTTGTTGGTGTTTTCAGATCATCCGCAGTGTAAAAAGAGTGTGTGCAGGGTTGCCAGATTGGAATTAAGTAAAACACCTGATAGAAATGTGTTCCTTTAACTTAACAGAAAAGCTTTGATAGAGACGATTCGGAAATCCATTGCCTCTTGTACATATATTCTGTTCTTTTTCTTATTTGAATGATTTGTAAAGAGTGATTTATAATCAAGTTAGGGATTTTTATTAGTTAAAGCCTTTCTTTGCTTTTCTGTATTTTTCTATAGAATAGTGATGAATATTGTCTGTACTTCTCAAAAGATAGAACATGTTATATCAGAATGTTTTGGGAAGTTTCTGTTGATAGTTGGAGCCTGAGCCGAGTTCAGCGTTGGAGAAGCTATGTATCTGTGTGTGTGTGTTAAAATGGTCTGTATTGGTGAGGTGATTAACTGGCACTATCAGGAGATGGAATGACTTGTTCTCGACAAGCCGTGTGGAAGGTCACTAACCCGTCACCCATGTGACGAAGATCAACGAAGATATGCTTCTGACTATCTGCTCTTATGTGGAAAATTACTAGTTTTGCAGGCCTTGAAATTCACGACGGCAAATGCCGTCATGCCTTTCATGTTTGCCGAACTGCCCCTATCATTTTTATGAAATCGACGGCAACATTGCCGTGCCCTTTTTCAGAATTTTTGGAGAAAAAAAAATTAATTATGTATAAACTATTAATAATGTATAAACTATTTTTTTTTGTGTGCTAACATTTTGAGAACATTATTGAATACCAAATTTGTTTGTTTATAGTTTAATGCCATGCCAGCTACCCCGGCTATTTTCATGGTGAAAAATATCAAAATAAAATGGAGAAAAAAATCTGGTCTTACGTCATTAAAAAAACTTTGCATAAGCAGAATTCTTTCTTTTTCAGTTGACGCTTTAGTGATAATGGATTTTGGCATGAGGTTAGTCTGGAGTGCCGTATTTCACCGCGTGTGTAGGTAATATATTCCCAGCGATTTTCTAAATAGACATGATTTACACCAGAGGTTTTCAAAGTCTGAGACAGTGGGCCTCCCCTTTGACACAACCCACCCAATGCCGCCCCCAAAAAAAACGAAAAAAAAACGAGTGTTGCAATTGATATGGGTTGATCAGAAATTGTTATATTTATTGCTGATTAGAAAACTATTTACATGACAGCATCAGCATTGAGCTTCAGATCAATGGTTTTGATCACAAACTAACTATATAGAGAACAAGTTTTGCAACAATTAATCCAACTCATGCGGTTGCAATTATGAAGAAAACTGTAATGAACAAGAGTTTTCATTTAAACATAACTTTTTTTTTTAATTTTCATTTTTTTATGATCAGTGTAATTTTTATTTTTTTATTTCCACACGTGTGTGAGTGAGGGAGAGACAGAGAGAGAGAGGGGGGACTGTGTGTTTTACGGATTACATCGTCTGACGCTGTTTTTAAGATCTGCATTCCTTTATTTTGTATGAAATACAGCAAGAAAGCGCCAGACACTCACTGCGCGAAGTTAAACAACTGAATAGAGCAGGAAACGGTTAAAAAAAAATCTCTGACAGGCAGGCGCAACGCTAGTCGCACTCTATCAAGCACCACGTCTGAACAAACCCCACGTTTACCAGAACTATACTGGTTAATAATTACTACAAACAAACCGAAATAAAAAACAAACCTGAAGCTGAAGAAACCCTAAACGTTAACGGAAGACCCGCGAACCTGAGTGACTAAGAGGGAAAGACACCTGTTCTCGTCTCCGCGTTCTGCGCGTGAATGAGCAGGGCGGAGCCGCGCGAGACGAATTAAATCTGCATGTGTAGGGGAGGCGCGCCTATCGCAGAACGCAGACACAGTCAGCAACCCAATGAGGATTTTTATGTAATCCGAGCACAGATAATGACTCTTATTACTCGTATGATACTCGTACTCGGCAAAAGTTCTTTATCCGTACCGGATTCTCGTTTCAGACGAGTATCCGGCTCAACTCTAGTTATTAGACTATCATTTTTTACAACTCTCCGCGCCTCCCCTGGCATGCTCTGGCGCCCCCCAGGGGAGGCGCGCCCCACACTTTGAAAACCCCTGATTTACACCAACCACAAGATTGGTCTTAAGTTTGTTTGTGATACACTGATCCAATTCAGCTTGCTATTTATTGCATATAATTAAAGACCAGGTCATTTTTAACTAACATTTTTGTTTATAACTTTGAGAGAACCTTGGCAGAACGCTTGCCAAAGTTCTTGTTCCCTGTTAGCTGGGAATCTAGCAAAGGTTAGTTAAAAAGCCTATATATGGTCAACTAACAAGTCCATGTCCCCATCTCTGTGTAAAAACATGACCATGTGCACACACTCACTTCTTTGAATTCACTGTATTCTTCCTCAGGCATGATCTTCTCCATGGAGTAGCGCACTCTTACACGGAGTGAGCCTGGCTCAATTCCCTTCAGCGGCACATAGGAGCTCAGAGGAAACCACTCATCGATCATTTGGCCTCTCTGCAACTTACTGAGCTGACAACGCATGAACACTGAAACAACACAGAAGAGAAATTAAAGAAGAGCAGTAGTCGTGCTTTGCTCTGCAAAGTGCCAGCAGAGGACGCAATTGTGCAAGTAAAAAAACATTGGAGTGATTTAAAGAAATGTTGCAGTTTCAGCAAAAACTGAGATCCATGTATAGAGCATTTGTGACATGCTGATGACTAGCAAAGATAATAACTGATGAAAAAAAACACAAATTTCTACAGTTAAACCGCACCGTGCCAAGCAACAAACATCAAATTTATATCCAACTGACTACCATTGAAAAGTTTGGGGTCAGCAATATTTATTTAATTTAAGAAGTTAATGCTGCTTTTCAGCAAGGATGCATATGTATTTCAGATTTCTATTACATGTAAGTTTCTATTGAACTTCCTATTAATCAAAGAATTCCAAAAAACAGACCATAATTTCCATAAAAGTATTAGCACAGCTGTTTTCAACATTAACAAGAAATGTCTTGAGCAGCAAATTAATTTTTGAAGGACTAAAAATACAGCTTTATCACAGGAATAAATGACATCTAAAAATATATTAATATTGAAAATGACTAGTTTATATTGTAATAATATTTCACAATATTACTGATTTACAGTATTTTTGATCAAATGCAGCCTTGGTGAGCATAGGAGACCCCAAACATTTGAACAGTTAAATATACAGTATATTACGTCAATAACAACAAAAAGCTTATCTAACTGTACAGTTTAAATAATACACTTAAATTGAATTCATATTAGTGCTTTAACAAAAATATCTAAGTTTTAGATTTGTGCTTGCAAATGCATTATTGTAACCACCAAAAGAAAAACCGCAATACTTTCCTGTGATGACTAATTTTATGCCACAAATGCTGTCGATAGAGCTTCCGGAATATGAAAGGTCATGCTCCAAAGTTAACTTTTTACCACACTTTTTCATTTTTCATGTTTTTACCATGCTTTTTCATTTGCTTCAGTCAGAAAATCTTATCATTCAGCTAATTTCATTTGTCTCACCAAGCATATTTTTATTCACACTTGATACATGCAGAGTGTTAATTTTGGAACCACTATGAGGAATTATCAAAAATATCTAAATTACTGTAGTCATAAGGGGAAAGAACAGATACTCACAGATGTCACTTTCTTTGCTCTTCTTGGTCTTGTTGCTTAAGCTTATTTCAAATCTGTTGATGTCACTTGACAGGTCACTGTGAGAGAGAGGAATAGTAATCAGAACCTCAATCAGGCAAACATTTATAAAACCTCTAAATTAGTCAAGTCGCAGTGAGCTCACTCAAAGATGAACTCTTCAGTGAACACGGGGTTTTGTCCCTCTCTGGGGTGAGTCTTCGCCACCTGCACACTGTTCAGAGAGATGTTGCAGTAGGGGTTGGTGAAGTGTTTGATGGGAAGTTTGTGGGCTTCCTCCACATACAGGACTAAACTGCTAACCTAAGGTGAGAGAATGACATGCAAACGTTAGATTTTTCTATGCTCTGTAATGAATAAGTGATGAGATGTCAGAGGCAGATGACATGCAGAGATCTTTTTCCAAAAATATGCCTGTGGTAATGAAGATGACAATGTTCATTTTAGATTTAGCCCAAATGGCTTGTCTGGGAGCAGGTGCTCTGAAAGGGGTTTTCATCGACCTGCTCACCGGCACCCAGAAAGTTCAGCTGTGGCCCCTCCTGACAGCACATTCAGAGCATTCTGAACACCTTACCTCATGATTATGCCAGCCACTGTTTCATGATAACAGTGAGATTTCACACACACAATGGCTGGTCTCTTACCTGTCGCAAACGCTTGTTGAATGTGGTTTGTAAGGGTTTCCTAAGATTATTGCAGAAGGTCTGCAGGCATTTCATCCAGTCCTATGAATGCAGGACATAACATTTTGAGTATAAATTTACTTTAGAGTGTAATATAAAACATATACATACATACATATATATTATATATATACATATATATTATATATATATATATATATATATATATATATATATATATATATATATATATATATATATATATATATATAGATATAGAGGACCACCAAAGACTTAGTATCTGTAACTTTTCAGCTTCACTACTACACTAAGTTACAAACTACAATGTAAAATATATTCAAAAAGCAGTTACTTTAAATCATAATAATATTTCACAATATTCCTATTTTTAATTGTAGTTTTGATCAAATAAATGTAGCCTTAGAGTGCATAGAGACATTTACACAAAATACTATGTAGCAGTGATAAGTACCTGTGCCTGCTCAGGTGTCTCTCCAGCAAAGTAGAAAATGTACTGCTCCTCGCTAAAGTGCTGAATCACAATCTGGAAACAGTTTGGCCTGGACAAAAAAATATCAACAGAAAACATTTAACATCCATCTACGAGTGGCACACTGGCCCCAAACACTGCAGAAACTTAAACTGTACTTGTTTGAATGTCATCGAATTACATACAAAATATGAAACCAAGCGTGACACCAGTAGCATGAATCGCATACCTGCCAAACAGACTGTCGTGGACGCCGTACACAGAGCACACACTCAGATCGATTAGTCCTTTGGGTTTGGTGGCTCGCTTCTCACTCTCGAAGTAAATGAGCTGAGCATCGTTGCCCTCCAGGATGAAGTATAAGTGCTTCCAGCGCTTCCCCTTACCTGTGGAAGTACAAGTGAAAAGGTGAGCAAGGTGCTTTGGACTCGCATTACACACTTGAAGTATTTAAAAAATTCAGTTCAAGGGAACCAAACCATGGGAGAACAACTGATTTATGTTGTACATTTTTAAGAGACAGGCATATTGAATTTTGCACAAGGAGACTGTATAATAAGATTTTAGTACACATTCACCAAGCTGAATGCAAAATACAAACAACTGAAGATTGACACAGAGTTCATGATTTTGATATTGATTAATTTCCCTTGGAACATTATGAACATGCTCCTCCCGAACTTAAGTCATGAACTTCATATAGTGATTTATCAAAAATATATAAGTTTGAATTTTGTAATAAAATTGACAGAATATTAAAGTTGAGATTGTTCGTCACATCAAAAGAAATAGTATACATTATTGTATAAGTAATATTATGAATCTTGGATGGCAGGCGGAATAAAAATTACTATTCTGTTCACGCATCAACAGAACATTTTAGGATTACGATATTGGTGCATCAAAATGAATACTGATTCAAATATATTGTTGACTCAATCAGAACTCTGTGAAATTCCTATTTAAAATGCAGAACATATATACCGTAAACATACTACAATGCCTACGCAAACAGATCTCATTTCTTGCAGAACATCTCATTTATTTATGTATTCAAATTTTAAGAGTTGAGACATTTCATTTTTTACACGGGGAGCTTGTATAATAGAACCAGGATCTGAGATATAATGATTTCAGTACACATTAAACCACCTGAATATTAAATACAAACAACAGCTGAATACTAACCAGACAAGGTGCCAGATCTAATTCAGATCCATACCCTTTGATCAGTGAGCAAACCCCACAGAGCGCCTAAGCCCTTATTAAGCAAAGCCACTGTCATTGAACCGGACAGCTCTATGTTCAGGTAAACGCTTTGCTTTTTGTTCTGAGTAGCTCATCCTGAGCTGTCTGTGAAGAGCCTAGCTGAGCGTTTCTCAGGTGATCAAAGACTGCCAAGGTTTGACAAAAACACACTCGGATGGGGCTTATGTGCTGCAAATTACCCACATCCTCTTGTGATGAATCCAAGTCCCACTGAGAAAGATTGAGCACTGAATACAAATGTCATGAGTGTCAAACACCCATATATGTTAATAATTAGTAAAAAGTCAATGGAAGCAGTTGGCTTCATAAAAAAAGTAGCCTGTGGTACCTTTGTTGAAGAGAAGATATCCTTTCTTGACAATGTTTTTGTAGAAAGCATCTTTTGTTTTCCGTCGAATAGTGTTATAGATTTCTCTGCCATCGACCACGTCGGAGAGGACCTGTTCTTTTTGCTAAACGGCAAAAAGGACACGGTATTATGCGCGTTATTGAAATGATCTTCAGCGATCTGAGCTTATTGGAATGACCTTTCATTTACCTGGACTGAGACAGGATCTTTCAGAGTGTAGCCCTCCACGATCTGCTCTTTTCGGTAACGTTCAATAATATCGTCAACACTGCCAGGAAGAGCATTATTTAATTACAAACCAGCTGGAAAGCAGTGTGATTTTTCATTACTGAGTGCAAAATTAAATAACATTAGATTTTAATTAAATCAGCTCTGCGGCACAATATATGGGACAGGGCTTAAGTCTTTCACCAACAATTTTTTGTGTATACACATACATACATACATACATACATACATACATACATACATACATACATACATACATACATACATACATACATACATACATACATACATACATACATACATACATACATACATACATACATACATACATACATACATATAATGCTGTCCTGGGAAGATAGGTTTCAAATAGGTGTTTCAGAGCAGTATATTAGGAGTAAGTTACAAGGGGTCATTTTCAACCAGATCCTACATAGTGTCAAGGCACTTTAAAGCCTTTGCCTGCAGCCCTACCTGTTATAGTACCGTCCTCCCATCATGTACTGGTTGTTGGGAGTGGGACTAATCTTGAACCTTTGGATGTTTTCATTGGTACGAAAGAAGAGGGAGTAGTCGCCTGGTGTGTTGTCTGAGGGCCTAACCAGAAAGCTGCAGACCTGGCCAACTGGCCAACAGAAAAGCAGTGTGTTATAAGTGCTTTTGAGTAGATTAAATGAGTTATGAAATAATAACAGCTTCTGTTCTACTTTAACAATGAATTATCTTTGATAAATTTGCCTTTTCGGTTTGCAAATAGTAAAAGTTTGTAATCTATACTAATGAGTTTGAGACCAAGCCCGGCCAAATATGACAAATGATCCACATAATGCCTTATTATAATGCATTAAATGCCACCATCAATCAAAAGTTCTTAACAATTTCATGACTTAAAGGAACAGTTAGCCCAAAAGTGTAAGTTATGTAATTATTTAGTCTGTTCCTCCAACAAATCTATTTTATGACTTAGGATTGGAACGACATGAGGGCGAGTTATTAAACTGATAGGCCAATAATTATTTTGGCTAACAAGATACAAAAGAATAATATCTAATAAGAGACCATTCAGTAAGAACATTTGATATTCAATTTAATCTTCATAAAGTAGGTATCATTCAAAAGTTTAAACACTCAAAATTCATTCTTTTCATTCTAAAAATACATTATGAAATTGTTGCGTTAGCATGAAAACAATACTTTAAATCCTTTAGGTGGGCGGCATCACGTTTCATATTATGAAATTTACTGCATTATTTATAATCTGTTGAAAAGTCTCAGGGGTTCCATATTTTGGTGGAATTTCACTATTATATGGTGAGAGAAATATATTAATTTGTTAAATTATTTATATTTTAATTTAATTTGTTAAAACACAAAAAATTGGTGTAGTGCTTAAAGTCCAAATTGTTTTGTAAAATATATGTTTTATAAAAAAACAAAAATGTTTAGTACAGTACATTTTCTTTACAGCAAATATAACCATATTTAGATTTTTACAGTTCTTTCACTTTGTCTTTAAAAAGAAACTGATCTTAGACCCGTAAGCATTCATGAATTACAACCATTTAAATCTGGACAGTGCATTTTTTTATGTCAAGTAAGATGACAGTTAATATGTTTTACCAGCTAACTTTAAGTGGGTATTAGATGATGCAAAGGCAAAGTAAATATAGGGAAAACAAGCACGAACAATTAACATCCAATTTTAACTTACACTGAAAGATGTATAGAAACAAAATCTAATATTGGCAAAGAATTTTAATTTGTAAGGAATTATTCCTTTAATAATATCAAAATATGCTACTGAAATGCCTTAAGCACATCACCTGAAATCACCTGTCAGGGTTTTTTATTATACTCATTACACAAACGTGTAATTAAGTCACGCGCATGTACCTGTCATTAGCAGGTTGTACGCCTCTTGTTTGCTGATCTTCCTGTGGTACCAGCTATGAAGATAGAAAAGGAAAAACAAGGGGAAACAGGAAATGAAACACAAGTAAGCAGGGCTGAGAGGGCAGCACCCCAGGCCCTGTGAGTCAGGTCTGAGTCAGAGCAGCCTAATACGGTCACAGCACAAGGGATCAACTCTGATTAGATCCACAGCCTCAGGCTCAAGCACTCACTTTCATACACATAAGTGTAACATTGCTCCCTGATTCTGACAGATGTTTCTTCTGTTATGGCACACTGAACTAACTAAAAGAAACTGGGCAGAAGAGTTACACACGTGAAACTAAACAAAGATGGCAGCAGAGAAAATGATCACTTCATGATTCTGAGCGATTTAGTCTGGTCAATTTGGATTGGATTAGATTACCGTATTTTCCTGCATATATCCCGCAGACGCAGATAATCCGCACCCTCATATAGCCTGCGGGTTTTGTGTAAAAAATTGTTGGCATAACCTGCACCTTTATATAGCCCGCAACCATATAACTTTTTTGTGTATGTTCACATTGTCTACCATTAAACTGTGATTGTGCGCGTAGGCTGTCTCTAGGAACTGTGCCTCAACTACAGGCTACATACATAAACGCGGACATTTCTAATTAATCTTGTATTCTTGTAAAGTGTAGATTCGAGTTTAAATAATTTCTTTCACTTTAATAAAAAAAAAAGCCAAAACAAAAGTCTTACACAGCCGACTTTAAGCTAACTGCCATTGTGTATGCTTTAATGCATGGCAATAGAGCCATGGATATGATATTTTATCCTGAAATGTTGATTTGGTCCCGATACCGTAAATTGTTGTGAAGTCACCATAGTAGTAGCCATAATATCCAACCCTAAAAAAAAATAAAAACTAGAACAATATATAAATGTAGTTATGTTTTTCAAACAATATATTGAAATATTGTTATGCGTTAAAAATGTGTGATATAGCCCGCACCCTTATATAGCCCGCACCCCCCTGCAGGGTTTGTAAAATCTGGTATAACCCGCGGGATATATGCGGGAAAATACGGTAGACTAAGGGGTCAAAGATTTAACTGGTTAACATGGGCAATTAACATTTGATAGTATACGTCATGGATATACCATTCTGACAGCCAATCAAAAGTAATCAATATTGCATCAATATTTCATTGTATTAGAGTAGATATTTTTCCAGTATCCATGTCTGGAGGGCTATTACAAGTGCAACAAATATTTAGTTTTATATATCTACTTACACTTTTCCCTCATGCGGATCCTCTTCTCGTCCCTGTGAATATATTCAAATAAATCAATTATTTAATGTGCAAATTCACAGGAAGAGAACTTAAATCACTGACAAAAGCTCAGAGACACTTACCACCTCCTCCACAAGATCATCTACGATAAGGCCCTGTTCTTCTGTCCGAACATTGGTGACCCACATCCATCCGTCCTCCAGTTCATTGTGAACGATAAACATGTCCCCTTTGAGAAAACTTGAGACACAAAATAGAAAAATAAATAAAGACAAAATAATTTAAATGTTATTCAAACTTTTGGAAAATCAGCATGTTGAGTGTAAAAGTAACTATAAATGCAACTGGGAGAAAATATCTGGAGTGACTGGGTATTCTTATTTTGATATTCTGAAATTGCTTTTTCAAAATTATAAGGTGGCTTAAAATGCTCCAAATACGGTTTAAAAAGGTTTCAAATTTAAGGTGGGATGTTATACAGTACTTTTCATGCAATCTAAATTGCTTTCCTCTACAGTTAATTTTGTAGCTTCCTGTAAGAGCCACAGAACACCACAGAGGAAGATTATGCAACACAAACACTCAGGTGAACAATATTGGCAGGCCAATATCTTGGATAAGAACATACAGTTGAACCCACTTATCTCGAGCTCAGTTAACTCTCCAACCCTATTATGTCAACATTTTTAAGGTGGAATTTTTTTTGCCAGGGAGTATGTTTTCTTGCACTGAACAAGAGCAGCAGATATGAAGTTCAGATAACCATCCCCTCATCCTTTGACGTGTACGATCACACCAGTGTTCATATGCGTCACGTGATCAACCACTAAATTCACACGTGTTTTCACGCAATATCTGGCACTGATCCAAAAACAGACGCGCTCAGAGCATGTCATTTATCACAACAATTCAGTGTTTTCAACCACATAAGGTTTCTTTTAGGTTTCAACAAGTTGAGCCAACAAGTTGGTGACTATTTTGAATTGAAAAGAAAAAAGTAAATAAATGTGATCCATCTATTATACAGCGCTTTTTGTGACTTTGTCACGTGACAAGCATGACGCATTGCCATGGAAACAATAAGGCGAAAGTTCAAAAATGGGGGGGGGGCGCGCAAAATGTTTACCTCTTCCTGGGGGGCGTGACAGAAAATTATTGAGAATCACTGTGTTAAATGGAAATGAAAGAAAAAAAAAAAAAGCGATTAAACCGGTCACACGAGCCTTTATAGATGGGTTTCGTACCAGCACATTCTTCTCAAACATGTAAAGAGCGCAAGTGCAAACCCAGAAAAAGGGTTCCACTGTATTAAGAATATCCTATTAAGAATAAATATATTCTTCATTAATCAGTAGCAGAAATTTTTATGGCATTAAAAATAATATTAATCGCACAACCCTTGTTTCAAACATTTAAATGGGTTTAAACTCAATTCCCTCAAAAAACAGGGAGGACACTAAGACACTTCAGAACAGATAGTGAAATATGAGACAGGATGAGATTTAAAACGTTTTTTTTTTTTATACCTGATCTCATCAGTATCTGGCACTTTGGTGTATGGAAGTATGGCCCTCACTCGTCGCCTGTCCTCCACTGGCTGGAAGGAGAATAGAGGTTATAGAGAATAGAGGTTATAGCAACACCACAAAGATCATGGCACATAATATTGCTATGAGCACTGAAAGTTAATTTTACAAAACGCAATCCTGCTTCTAGATACAACAAATATAGCACATCATCACATGGAGCACATGAACGGGCTCGAAAGTCAGAAGTTCTGATCGTACCTCTGGGGGAGCCACTGGAGACGACAGTTTTTCACCTTTCAGTAGGCAAGACACATAGCTGTAGTAACCAATGAGGTCTGACAGGGACGAGAAGCGCCGTCCACCGATGTAATAATCTCCACACATCGCAATGATCCTGAACACGCACACAAAGAAGAAAGCGTTTTGCCTTACTTCATTAAAATACGGTCTGACATTTACTAGGACAAACTATTTACTTCTGTGAGTCATTCCAAATACATTCAACAGGAGCAGAAAAGCACTTGCAGCGGTTGTAAAGCTCAAGATGTGCAAATGGTCATGTTTATTTAAACGTGATGCTTTTATTTTACAACGCAACACTCTAGAAGCACGAGCCATGGAGAATAAGATAAATGCATTACTAAAATACTTGTTTGTTTCTTTATAACTTGATCATTTGGAGCTGAACAAGTCTGTTTGTTATTGATGAAAGACAGCTTGTAACCTTTGCTATAAATGTCAGTTTTTATCATTTACACATGATGTGATGTTACTGCATTTCACTTCTGCTCTATGTTGTGGACTAATCTAGCCTATACTGGAAACTTGCCAAATATTGCTGGCTCTTATACTGTTCGTGGACAGACCAGACGAGACCATGAAATCACAGACAATCAGAAGAGAGTTAGGGCTCTCTCGACATCGCAACAAAATTAAATACATTATCAAATTCATAAATATTATGCCATTTTATACTGGGTGACTAAAACGGTCTATGTCATAGACTTGTTTGTTCACGTCTACAG
The DNA here is from genome assembly GCA_037043235.1 of Rhodeus uyekii. Classification (NCBI taxonomy): domain Eukaryota; kingdom Metazoa; phylum Chordata; class Actinopteri; order Cypriniformes; family Acheilognathidae; genus Rhodeus; species Rhodeus uyekii. Next base: position 694,893 of record JAWRVZ010000244.1, read on the forward strand.
TTTGAACGTTCTTGTTTCACAAAACAATATTCAAACTCACATTAGATGCTTTTACTTTAGATTGTCATAGTCATACTTTGTATGTTGTTGTTCCAGCTGCAACGTCACAGAAACTGTATCATCACAGGTCTGGTTAGGACACATTTTTATGATTATTTTCTTGCCTGTTCCTCATTTGTAATTTACTTTGAATAAGTGTCTGTTAAATTATTAAATGTTTACTACCGTTCCAAAATTTGGGTCACCAAGATTTTTTGTTTTGTAAAAAATGAAGACTTTTTTTTCCAGCAAGGATCAATTAAATTGATCTAAAGTGACAGTTAAGACATTTATAATGTTACAAAAGATTTCAAATAAATACTATCTATTCATCAAAAAACCCTGATACAGATACAGGTACATTGTCGGATAACAAAAATAATTCTTCTACTAGATCATATTAGAATGATTACTACTTAGGTAAAAATAATGCTCACACAACCACTCGCATGGTGTAAATCAGGGGTTTTCAAAGTCTGAGACAGTGGGCCTCCCTTTTGACACAACCCACCCAACGCCGCCCCCCCCCCACCCCTGTATCTGTACTCGGACTGGGCGGGGCATAACCCGGAAGTGGGTTGATTTTAACCCGGAAGTGGGCGGGGCTTTAGCCAGAATGTTATTTTTAACCATGCAATTGATACAGGTCGATCAGAAATTGTTATATTTATTGCTGATTAGAAAACTATTTACATGACAACATCAGCATTGAGCTTCAGATCAATGGTTTTGATCACAAAGGAACTATATAGAGAACATGTTTTGCAACAATTAATCCAACTCATGCGGTTGCAATTATGAAGAAAACTGTAATGAACAAGAGTTTTCATTTAAACATAACTCTCTTTTTTAACTTTTAATTTTTTTATGATCAGTGTAATTTTTATTTATTTATTTCCACACCAGGTATGCGTGTGTGTGTGTGAGTGTGAGATAGAGTGAGTGAGAGAGAGACAGAGACAGAGAGAGAGAGAGAGGGGGGGGGGACTGTGTGTTTTACGGATCACATAGTCTGACGCTGTTTTTAAGATCTGCATTCCTTTATTTTGTATGAAAAACAGCAAGAAAGCGTCAGACACTCAGTGCGCGAAGTTAAACAACTGAATAGAGCAGGAGACGGTTAAATAAAATCTCCGACAGGCAGAGACGCAACGCTAGTCGCATTCTATCAAGAACTACGTCTGAACAAACCACACGTTTAACAGAACTCTACTGGTTAAGTACTATAAACTAGGGATGGCTAGCTCGACACCCTCTGTCGACACACTAGTGCTTCGAAACACTGTTTCGGGGCATCGCTTTGAAATGGGCTGTCACGCGACCTGTGTGAACGAAGCTTCGTTACCTCACTAACACGTCACGACGGACTCACAGAGCGCATAGATTGAGCCGTCCCACAGTGCGCGGATGTTTTGAGTACACAAATTAATACATATAAAATTAAATTGTCCATTAAGTGTGTATATTACATGTGTATATTAAGAATGCAAAAAAACATGTCAGATGGATTGCACCAGCAAAACTGTTGTTTTCACATTGAAATTATGTTCCTGTTGCATGAAGATTAGAAAAAAAATGTGTTACTCTCCTCATTGTACTTGTGCATGAATTATATTAAATATAATAATATTTAATATTTTTTTTCACATGTTGGGTGCGTGTTTGCACGTTCTGCGTGTTTGCGGTGTAGAAAAAAATATTGAGCGATAAGCGAATATACTCAAGGAAGCTTGTATGAATGAATGCATGTGAGGGGGGAGTCAGATTTGTGCGGGGAGTCAAATTTTGCCTGCATGTTTGATGGCGAAACTGCCCAGCTGTTCAATTCACAGACACAGAAGATGAGGACTTTGATGGATTTGGATGGATTGATTAAAATTTAATTTTAGTGTAGCCTATTGTTAAATAGTAGAATAAAGTTCAACCAAACTTACTGTTTTGCTTCCGTTACCTTTTTTTTGTAGACCGCATTTTTTAGCATGGGTTAAGTACAGAAATAGACCCCGTAATTGAGACTGTGCCTTATAATCCTTTTGCTTTATGGTGCGGTAAATGCATTTGTAATTGTGCTTTTGTTTTTTAGTTTGTTTTTTAACAATATGCATGTTTGTGTTGTTTTGTAAGGAATACACACACACACAAAAAGTTGCACAATACAATTAAACTTATTAAATATACAAATAAACCTTCCCAAATGAACAAAAACATCTGAATGACACAGTTGGTGTAGGAATTTTTATTCAGCACCAGATCGCAGAGTAGAGCACTGTGTCAAAAGCTTCGAAGCACCAACACAGTTTCATGTAAAAGCTTCACTGCTTCAGAAGCTTCGTTTGGCACATCCCTACTACAAACAAACCGAAATAAAAAACAAACCTGAAGCTGAAGAAACCCTAAACGTTAACGGAAGACGCGCGAACCTGAGTGATAGAGAGAGAAACACAGCTGTTCTCATCTCAGTGTTCTGCGCGTGAATGAGCAGGGCGGGGAGGCGCGCTGTGACTAGCCTATCACAGAACACAGACATAGTCATCTACCCAATGAGGATTCTTATTCAATCCGAGCACGGATAATGAATCTTATTACTCGTATAATACTCGTACTCTGCAAAAGTGCTTTATCCGTACCGGATACTCGTTTCAGCCGAGTATCCGGCTCAACTCTAGTTATTAGACCATCATTTTTTACAACTCTCCGCGCCTCCCCTGGCATGCTCTGGCGCCCCCCAGGGGAGGCGCGCCCCACACTTTGAAAACCCCTGGTGTAAATGATAAAATAATGGGTGCATTTTGCTTTTTACACAAGCGCGTAATGGTTACTATTAACTGTTATTAGTTATAAAACTGTTATAAAAATTAACAGAATTTTTGTTGTTTAACTGTTTAATTTTTCTTTCTTTTTCGCAGGTGTGGTGAATTGAATTAAAACCAGACCAAAAATCCTAAATCAAAATAATTATTAATGTTAATAATAACATGGGGACAACTGTTCCCCCCCAAAAAAAAATATAAAATGGGACATAACATTTTGTGAAATGTAATGGGGTTTTGTGCGCATTAGTGAAACCCTATGGTCCGGTCAGCACTGCCCACCTGAAGTGATTGACCACATTAGTCACACTGAGAAAGGACAGCACAAAGGAGCCAGGCCGGCGGTCGCTTTCCCTGATGAGGTAGCTGCCCGGTGTCCGAGCCTGACGCAATCGCTCTTCTGCAATGGTTCTGTCCAACATTCCATGGTACCATCTGAAAGAAAGCAAGCACAGAAGAAGTTAAGTCAGCAATAAAATCAGATTTTAGTGTCTTCCACTATTTGACCCACCAGCACTGATTTTAAAGCAACCCTGAACGTAAATGCTGAGGTAGGTTTTTAAAGGCTCTTTTCGGTATGCTGACATAAGCCTATATTTAGTTGATCTTACTCCAAATAGTCTTTGTTTTGCTATAATATAGCATTTCTCTAAAAAGAGACCTGCAGAGATTGCATTGGATTTTTTGTAGTTTTAAAAAAGAAAAGCATGCCAGCAGCCCTCTCACTCCACAGAGATGTGACAAGGCTCCGGCTGCTGAATGTTTCTCTTGACAAAAACTGAAAGAGAAATCTTGCTCTAAAAAGCTTTTACTGCAGAACCTCAGCCATTAAAAACATGAAGGGCTCTAAATTAAACAGTAGCTTTTCTAACAACACTGGTTAATGTTTCAGAGATTTTAGATCCCTTGAGGAAGAAAAAAAAAAGACGAAAAAAACCCTAAGTGTGTCTGATTTTAGTGTTTTGCAATAGGAGTCAAGACAAACGAGTAAAAGACAGTTGACGCTACCAATATTCAAATTTAATCACCGTCATGTTTACTTGGATAGATAGATGGAGATAAACTAACTGTAGCTTGTAGGTCTGTGTGATTACTCAGAATTAAGTTTCAATTTCAATTTTGGATTTCAGCGATTGAGAAGAAATAAAACAATTATTTTGCCCCATTCTGAACCATTTTGCCCCATTTGCCCTGTCCAGTGGTGCGCTTTTGGTTACGTCAAAGTGAATGTAAAGAGTTGGGAGAAAATAGAACGTATATCAATACATAGGATACATGCATTCATTCTTACTGACAGCAGAATATTAAGATTTTGAAGAATATGGATGAACAAGCATACTTCCATAGTATTTATTTTTTTAGTCTGGGGACCATATACTGTTTAGTTACCCACATTCTTTAAACTATCTTCTTTTCTGTTAAGCAAAAGAAAGAAATTCATACAGGTTTGGAACAACATGAGGGTGAATAAATGACTGAATTTTAATTCTTGGGTGAACTATCCCCTTTAAAAACAAGCCAATTGGAAGTATCTAAATATATTTTAATCATGATTTTGCTTTTTCACTGAGGTTTAGGGTATAAGACCACATGCTAACTCGTAACTTTTTGTTTTGTTGAAAAACATGTTACACTTTGTTTAGACTCGCTCATCGAGATTAAGAACAAGTAAAAAATACTAAATCATTTACAATAACAAAAAACAAGAATGTGTTGTTGGTGTGGTGAAGAGGAAGTGATGGTAGGTGAATGGAGGAGGTGATAAATGAGAGAAAGAGACAGGAACTACTGTGATATTTTCAGTCTTGCCTATGTTGAAATGTCACACGGACTGCATACAGCATGACATCATGTGGGCCTCCTTCAAGCCCTCCCACACTCAAACTTATTGTATTCATGGGGAAGCACATGCACCAGAGAGTTTCATTTGTGCTGAATGACAATTTTCTAAAGTTCTGCTCAGTGTACAAGATATGCTGCAGTTCAATTTTTTTTACATTTCTATTGTAATTTGTGGGTAATAAAGTCCAAAAGAAATTTGCCAAGCTGCTCATGGCAGTGTGTCACCAAGGTATTGGATAGGTTTCTGGTTTCGATAAAGGTTTTGTTTGTATATACAAATGAACTGCAAAAAGCAGAAGAAAAAAAATGTAAGGGGTTATTCACAAAAAACGCTTTTTTGCAGTTTAAAATGTGGGACGCAGGTCAGTGAAATGACCTTTTATTTCTCCATTTCTACCAGGAAAGCCATGTTCATGTGTGAGACGATCAAACACATCCATCTAGTGCAGTGGTTCTTAACCTTTTTGGAAGTACTGAACCCCACCAGTTTCATATGCGCATTCACCGAACCCCGGGGCCCATCGCACCCGAACCCCCGGTTTACGATGAACCTGCACATCAAAGAGCATCAGCGAAATTCGCAATAATATTATTACACTTAAACTTAACGAATAAATATAACGTTAATCATTCAAGTTTTGCATTTTTAATGCAACAAGAACAGCAGTCTTAGTTAAAGTCTGTGTAATATATATAAGATGCAATCTATAGTAACCTCTTATATACTGATGATTTATCATTCATGTTCTTTAATTATATCATTGATTAGCACACTGACTTTAACAGCAGTTTTACACAAAGTGTCATGTTTGCTGTGATCTTGCATTTACAAGCTTTGACCATGCGGAGAAGCACGAGAAGTTAAGTCATTTTTTCGAGAAAGTTTCTCGTCGAGATACTAAGACTTAATGTTTTTTTCTCAACTGTGGCAGAAACGGGCTTCCATAAATATTTTTCCCTCAGCTCTAGATTGACAATCACAGGCGTCCAATCACAACTGACCTCTGGAGAAAAGGGAACTAACCAATGACATTTTATATTACAATTACAAGAGCAAGCCCCGCCCCGCGACTGACAAAAATAAAAATGCTCGCGCGAGCAAAAACAGCAGTCTTGAGCGGGCGAATGTTCGCGCGTGCGCCCAGATTAGATATCACGCGCGCGCGAGTGATTAAAATGAGCTCGCGGGTACCCGTATTTACGCGTGTAGCTCTGTTTTCCGCTCGCGGATGTAATTTACACGCGCGCAAACATCAGTTTTGCGCTCGTATATTAATGGCACGGTTTTGCCGTCTTTTTTGGGGACCACTGCTCCACCGAACCCCTAAGACTGACTCACTGAACCCCTGGGGTTCGATCGAACCCAGGTTAAGAACCACTGATCTAGTGTATGTTTACACAGAGAATGAAAAAGTGGATTGCAAAAGCTTTCTGTGTGAGGCTGCACAAATAATTTGTATATTAAAATCGAGATTCTGATTACAGCTTTTCCTCTGCAACGTCTTTAACAGTTAAATGAAGACTATGAAGATCCTAAATCTGTCAAACTCAATCTAGATGTTTTATCAAGATCAACAGGAGGGCTGGCCCAGATGAAAGATTTTAGTCTTTCATTTAAAAGACCCACTGAAGTGCCTTAAACCACACGGCATTATTCAATGTGTTGACGTAATTTTCACATATCGAGCAGCTCCTCCCTTTTTAAAATAGCGTTTTATACCACAAGTTGACCAGAGCCGTTGAGCTTGGCAAAGCCACATTTGACAGCTTATAACAGCCACAGTATAATAGACTCCCCTTTTAGATTTAATGTGAAAGTTACTGAAGCAAAACAGTGAGCATAATCATCGTGAGGTTGTGTAGTGTGTCATTTATGTTGGTGTTTGACACCTGCATCATCTCTTCTACTTGTCGGTACTGTTAGTTTCCTAATCTCCTCTATATCGCATTCTGTGTAGGATTCAAACATTTTGTGTTGCATTGTTGATCAAAATTGATGGAAATGAGAGACTACATTTTTAAATGCTTATATGTTCTACTTGTATTGGTTTAGAGCACAGTAGTTTTTTATTTTTTTATTTAGTTTAAAAATGTATAACTAATGTCCACACTGAGCATGAACACTTGGATTTGCACCCAAGCGCACATATATCTAGGTTCAAATTAACAGAGCAAGCAGCTATTATAAAGTGGATAACGTACTTGTATGCCATGTCTGAGGTCACATATCATCTTTTTGTGGTCCTTCTTGACCCTCTCCAAATTTTCCAACACTTTGGATTTTCTGCCTGACATGTTACTGCATGGACCAGCACTGTTAACAATTTGTTTCTGCGTTGTTGTTTTTTTTTGTCGACTATAAGGGGTGGTAGTTTCAAAAACCTGCATCTGTAATTTGCCATTATTTAATATTGCAGTTATTTTTTGTCTTCACAAGCAAAGAAGTCGAGTCAAAAAGCAAGCAGAAGGAATAAAGCAAATGTGGAAATGCCATGAAATATGCATTTGCATATCTTTTTTCCTGTGCAGTAGTGCGTTATGAAAGCGCTCCAAATGAACTCTGGCATGTGAACACCATTACAGCGCTCTGGTGTGTGTGAACGAAAGTATAAACCAGGCTGGATTGAAACACATAGCAATATACTTTGTATTAATATTAGCACAATTTTGTTATATATATATATATTTTTTTTTTTACCATTGCATAATACTACAGTATTCATAGCAATATTGTAAGAATTGAATGGAAAGTGGATTTATTTCCTAAAAAAAATCATAATCATTTTAATATGTAAAATATCATTATTACTGTCATTCAACGCCCATAAGTAATTCTAATATGAGTAAATGATTTCTTCCAACAGTGTTAGCTTCTACTGTAAGTGACATGAACAAAACATTAAATTATCTGTATGATAAATAATCATCAGCAAAATTGTTGTGATAATGAGTCCCCAGCTCAGTTTATAACACACATTATGCAGTCCGAAATGTAAAATGAGAAACACACTTGGTCATGTAAACCCATTTTATCAACCACAGTGAAAGAGAGTGTAGGCGTAATTTGCAAACTGCAGGCTTAACTAGGCTAAGCTCCTCTTCTCTATATATTAATTTATTGAATAGACAGGCTCTGTGAAGCAGTCCTTTGAGTAAAACTGCACCGTTAGCGGAAGGAGAGTCCCTCATAATTCCCAAAGGCTGCGTTTTCTTCTCAACGGGACTGCCTCGCAGCTTTTTTTATGCTATAAAAATGACATCAGCAATACAGGGTTATTAGCAGAATGGATAACGTGCTCTATTAAAACTTCTGAGGTCTAATGAATCACAGGCTCCTGAAAACACTAGACGAAGAGGCAACTGTGATCCTCCATACTGCCCATGATGACGAAGATGAGACGATGTACAAGCAAACATATAAGTCACATATCCTCTATGGTCTGTTCACACCAACAACACCTTATAAAAGGAAACTGCATCATTTTTTATTAAATTATCACACAATTGCTATCATAGAGTCATAACTAATATTAACATTTTTTAGATCGAAAAATACAGATTTTTTTTTTTTTACCAAGTTTTAAATTGCTTGAATGCCAAGCAATTCATTCATGCATCTTAAGAGAATGACATCAGACTCAGTGTAGCCTCAGACAGGCCTTTAGGGTAGTGATTTCACCATTCTTCCTTCATAAGCAGCAGAGTTCAGTTCCTGTGTCGACAACAAGGCCTATGGGTAAATAACAGATCCATCTGTAGAACAGCACAGCCTTCATCCTTCCGAGGAATGCCTGATCGTGTCAGTGCTTGATCACTAGCTGCTGCATTCAATGTACAGAAGCCATGAAGTCAAAATAGCAAACTATATCAGTCTCTTTTCGTCTCAAGAAATTGAAGCTTGCATTAAATTAGCTGACATGTGTCCTATGCCAAGCCGTCCAGTGATTTGTGTAGTGTACTTTGACAAAGAGCAGGTAAAAGTCTCAAATATGCTTGTGCAAGTATTAAATTATGTATGGTCTACGCTGATGGCGCTCAGTCAATGCGGACAGATCAAAAGCCCAATGCGTTTTTGGTTTGGCTGACTTGGATTGTCAAGAAGGACCAAAAGAGATTTTAACAGGAAATTCTGAATATTAAAGTGTTAGAAGCCATCTAAATTGAGAAAAAACATTTTTCAACAACAGTTCATCTGGATACTGTATTTTTTTAAACTTTTATACTATTTAAACCTTTAATTAAAAGTAATAAAAAAAATTTAAAAAAATAATAATAATGCTATTTTATTTCCCCCCAAAATTTATCTTATTTAGCAGAAATACAGTTTTAATGGTTTAATTACATTGATACTAAAAATGTCTAATAAATTGAATTCAAAACTCTTATGGTTGATGATTTCAATAACATTTAAATAATAGGTTTAATATGTTATGACCCTATAACATGTTTGTTTCTTCTTCTGTCGTATCAGTTATATATTTTTACAGCGTAAAAACTATAATCAAATTAATCTTAATTATTATTAGCATTATTATTGCTTTGAGAAGTACATTCAACTGTACAATAGCAATGTATTTCTATTAAACCAAAGCTTAATCTTGACAGGTTGCCATGAAGACATTCTCTGTCTGTAAGTTATGGCAATAGATTTGAAAGAAAACGATGAAATGCTCATGAAGTGAACTCTCAGAGTAGCTTGGAGATTAAGATGATGTGTATACGATTATCCCCTTATAGTGAGATGGCAACTGATGCTTCACCTCCCATACGTTAAAAAATCTCAATAATAGTTACACTGCTGTGCAACCATCTACCTGTTTTTCAGTACAGGTCAAACGCAGGGTGACACACATGAGAATATCTGCAAATTTGTTTGCATTTGAGATGACTGCAACTAATATACATTAAGCATGACTGCAAAAAGGCTGTCTACCTCAAACCAAATTCATGCAGAAGCAGAGGAACAGGAAGTGCATTGAGGGGGGACAGGTGGCACTTTCTGAACTCTCAAACAACTCACTCGCACTTTTTTGCCTTGCTGTAATGGAAATCAACTGATATGTGCTGCACTGTGGATAAAAATAAATGGTAGGAACCACAGCAGCATGTCATCAGCAGCTTCATTCACAGCCTTGACACAACAGAGCTCTGAACCATAAATAGGAGTGCAAAATATGCACCGACTAGTTAACCATGTGAATGTTAGCCCACAAACAGGACGTTATAATGGCACTTCACAACCAAAGTGGCTCTCCACACGCAAAGGGAAAAGGCTTGTTTGACTGCTAAATTAACCCAATAAGAGAGAGTCAATGTTCTAGTACTTGGGCACTTAAACCTCACCCTGAAGCACAAACCTCTCGGCACTTGAATACGTTATGATTTCCAGACAATGGCTGTATTTTTAGAACCATATAGCTTTGGAAAAAAAACTAAAAAAACATGCCTTTTGAATTATTCACCATCATTTGCCATGAAAAGATCCTGACAAGATACCAGGGAAGCAGGGCAATATTCATCCAGCATGTTTCATCTTCATAGATGGCACACTGAAAACAGGACATGACCTTTTTGTGGTTAGTCTATGTCAACCATCAGTGAAGGAGTCGGACCACTCAATTTACAACACTTCATCTGGGAGTAAGTGAGGGCAGAGTGGGCTTGTTGAGACTTGATTGAGGGGTCGTATTCGCTCTCTTACTCTCTCTAAAGTACTTTCAACGCATCCGTCTCTCTTGATAGGTCTTGGTACCATAAAAATACTCTAAAGATGCCACGTCATTGCTCATCGGTATGACAATGATGAAACTGCACAGCCTTACGATAACAGTGCCCCGCAACACTGCTGTCAGCTGTCATCTGAGCCCATCTGTCATTCTTCACAAGGAGGACAGCAAAGAACTCATGAACCCCATCTGAACCCCAGAAAAATTGCATCAATGTGGTGTAAACACCCTGACAGTTTGAAGCTGTTGAATAAGCAACTTTGTACTCAAATGGTTTGAACCATTCATATTGAAGAAAAACATCACTAATTCAACAGAGCTCTTACTACTAGCACTATGTAGAAGCAAAACAGCTGAACTACAATTTCATGCGTTTAACATCTGTCCACCTGAGACAATCATTTTTGATTATTTCATGAATAAACACATTGTCAAACTGTTTAAAATATATTAAAATGTAAGTGAAATATTTCAAGTAAATAAAACTAATTCAGTGAGAACTAGGGCTGGGTGATATAACCCAAGACATCCATAGACTTTTTACAATATTCTATAATATATATGCATGTACATATATACAATATAAAATATTTTTTTCTATCAAAATAAAAGAATAAATATTTCATTCATAGACTCCAATATTGCAGAACACTAATAAATAGCCTAAAAATATTTCAGTTTATGTACCATTTTATACCACTGAAAATTTCCTAAATACCAATTTCAATTATCACAAAAAGACTAACATAAGTACATAAAAAAAAAAACTCTCAGGCTCACTGAAATGGTCGCTGCGAATATAGGAAAGAAACTAATTATGAGCAATAGAACGAAAACACAATTTAATAAACCTACCTGAAAAGCTTTAAGCACTAGACAGGCCTATTAAGATGGGCTAATATATACATTTTATAAAGTAATTAGATGTACTATAGTGTCATCATAGTCTGCAGTATATTTAATAGTGTAACTTGAATACAGTAATCCCTTGCCACTTCGCGGGTTCTGGTCCCCATTAACCGTGATAAACGAGGGATGCCTCTGTTTACGAGTGACTTTGTATAGGAGTAAATCGGTGTACGAGCATGGAAAGTCAAATCAGTACGAGCATTGTATCGGAGTGCAAGAAAAATTTTCCCTCGCCCACGTGAATTTTTTTGTGGAAAAGTCCAAACGCTCAGTATCTTCACGCACATTTTTACTGGAAATATCTTAACAACAGCCTCTCACACCTTAACTCATTCATTCTCTCAGCGTCGCTCGGTTTGGTTGCATCATTCACCACAGTGATACTTTTATAAGTGATTTACATCGGTTTTACCTCGCGTTGTTAACATTGTGATCGCTATTGTTCACGTAGTGAAATATATACGTACAGTACAGCATATAGACAATGACCTCAAGTTGAGTAAGAAAGAAGGTACAAGAAGGTTCTCCATCTAAGCAGTAAAACCCTCCTCTCGTCTCCATCACACCAGCAGCGATGCTATTCAAAGGTAAAGTGCACATTACAGTAAATAGTAAGTATTTTTAGAGTTTAATTGTCAATTATTAATTTGTATTTATATGAGATCTTAAGGGTTATAATTTTAACTGTAATTAATAGGGTTAAACCAAAAAAAAAATTAAAATGGGAATTTATGGTCATGTGGAACGAATTGAGTGATTTTTAGTGCACTCTTATGGGGGAAAATGTTTTGGTGTACGAAAAATTTGAGTTACGAGCTCACTCTTGGAACGAATTAAACTCGTAAACCAAGGTATTACTGTACATTTATTCTCATTAAAGATACAAAAGTGATTCAGTCCAAAGCAATGCGATTGCTTGGTTAACATTAATGGCACAGACGGCATTAGATACAATAGGCTGCTGTCACTTTATGACTGAATGCACTGATCTAACATAATTATATACACGTTCTCTGAACTGTTTACATTAACTTAAAACATGATACTCGGCAAGATGGGTATTTCGACATAAATAACTGCTGGTGGTATTATTGGACTTCTGCTGAAAAGTCCAATTAGGTGACAAAAAGACCTCACAATACTTTCAGTACTGAAACGCTGCAATAATCAGCAGTTTATACGCACACGTTTCAGGTGTGTGTTCCCAGAAATCATTTTACAAAGAACTTTTACAAAGAACATGCATATACCAAGATGAATCCTCTTTCGTTGCTCATTACGCTTGAATCACTTGTTTTTAAACCGCAAGGCTAAAAATTATTTACACATACACAATATAGAAAATGTATATGAGATACAAAATGAATAAATTAATATGAATAAAAATGAATACAAAATGAATAAATTAATTTTAGCATGTTTAATAAATTCAATGAAATAGTTTGAAGTGATTAACGGAAATTAATTGAAAATACCAACTGTAATGCCATTTTTGAATGTGCAATAAATCTGTGGGAAGAACTGAGCTTATCAATTTCAATAAAAGTGAGTACTTTTGTATTATATTATTAATATTTTTGGAAAGTGAGAACAAAACAAACTAGGCAAATAAGGCAATAAAAAGGAAGTTATTGACTCCATATTATGCCGGTCTGAGCTCCGAACAGCAGCATTAGTGTCCCACTTACGCTGAATTCATCCTCTGCTGCATCCTGGTCTGTCCGGCTCACTCTCGCTCACTCACTCACAAAGTAATCCCGCTCAGCTGCCGAGTCGCTGGGGTCTGTCTCTGTCTCACCAGACAAACATCCCATTTGCTTGTCGCCATGTCCCAGAGAGAACCTGCTGTTCGACTGTGATCGCCACACGGTTCTTGAAGTCAGTGAGCAGAAATTATGTCTGCATGCGAGTGAGGGGTGGGGGGAATGGGGGGGACTCTACCTCACATATGGTCGGCACAGTTTAAGATGATGTTCAAAAGCGAAATAATCCATCACTACTTCAATAGTATGACTTAACTAAGAGATGCCTTGAATTTGCCTTGTCTGCCTTTGACATCCGTTCCTCTGTGAAAGCAGTCACTCAAATAATCCAAAGTATGAAACGGCTCAGCAAAAGAGAGCAGAGGGAGGGAGGGGACACAGGATGCAAGACGCTAAAAACTCTGAAGTGGGAGGACACAACCTGACCACTACTCAAGAGTCTTAAATTACAATCCCTTATGATATTCATTATGTCTGTAAATAATGGTGTCAAATTTTCACCATTGTGGAAATTATGGATCAGACAACCATTATGATCAAACTCAAATACTTGCACACCTTTCCTTCAAACACCAAAATAAAAGTATAACACTCTGCAAGCGAGCAAACTCGGAAGGTTGGGACATCAGTAACCCACTGTTTTGCTCAATGACCAACCATTACATAAAGCGACTGTCATTTTTCAAGAGTTTCCACGCTGGAAAAAAGGTGGAGGTGAAAAAGGTCTGTGAACAGCTGCCAAGCAGCTTTGTTTTTCTTCACACATGATAGAGTGTCACAGCTTGTTAAAGTCAGCAGTACACGGGGACTGTCCTCCAGCACACAGATGGATGAGTAAAGAGCCCATCTTCAGCGAGCAGTTACAGTGCGGCAGGAGCCGAAAAGGGGTCACATGAAGGATGGATTATACATCCTCAAAGTGCTGTACACTGATCCATAAATCTGCTGCTAGTTGAAATAGACTGTCCTTTTCAAAGAAAGGAAAAACTCACAGCTATGTAAAACGTAAGTGTTTTTTAAACTTGACATTGCTCCTACATAATTTAGTTGTCTGCAAACTCATATCTCCTACCAACTGCCAGAAGTTCAAATCATTCAGCATCAACTTGTGTTAGCCAACTAAGATGAAGCAAAAAAAAAGAAAAGTTCTTCCAAATGCTAGGTAATTATTTGAATATTAAAACATATGTCTAATATTTCATGACTATTTCATGTGCAATTAATCAGCTACGCATGGCAAGAACTGTGCTTATCAATGCAAATACAGTAATACCTCGGTTTACGAGTTTAATTCGTTCCAAGAGCGAGCTCGTAAACCAAACCGCTCGTACACCAAAACAATTTCCCCCATAAGAACGCACTAAAAATCACTTGATCCGTTCCACACGACCATAAATGCCCATTTTAAATATTTTTTTGGTTTTAACCTATTAATTAAATTTAAAATTATAACCATTAAGATCTCATATAAATACTAATTAAGTATTTTAACTGTCATTATTAACTATTTACTGTAACATTCACTTTACCTCTTCACTGCTGGCATGATCGAGACGAGAGGAGAGGGGAGGGGGGGGCGGGGTTTCTGCTTATATATTTCACTACATTGTAGCGTTGCTTCTTTTAATAACCAGACAGGTTCCTTCTCATTCAGAGATTTTATTGAGAACTATCGGATTGCTGTTCTGGCTTCAACCCACGCCGTACATAACAGAAGAATCAAAACTATCTCTGCTTACGAGCTCTCTCTCAAATCCCTCAGAACTCAACTCTCTCTAGCGCCGACTGAAACCCCGCCCTCTTAAAGTGACAAGACTGTTAACTTAAAACTTATTGAACACAGATTAACTAGTTCCTTCAACATTTGTAACGATATTACAACGTGAAGAATAGCGATCACAATTAATGCAACAACACGAGGTAAAACCGCTGTAAATCACTTATGTATATGATCTGTACAGAGTTATAACTGTTATAGTATGCTGTACTCTAAAAGTGTATGGCCCTTTAAGAACGTCATTGGGTGCGTTGGACTGTGAACACATGTGAGTCTCATTAGTATGCAATGTGTGGTGTTGGTAACATGCTCCATTAATAAAGTTTCATCATATTCACATGTAATCATATTCACAACAACTTATAAAATAATGCACTGTGGTGAATGATGCACCCAAACTGAGCAACGCTGAGAGAATGAACGAGTTAAGGGGTGATGAAGGGATCTTTTCGACGCAAAACTGCGCATGGGTGAGGGAAATTTTTTCTCGTACACCGAGACAATGCTCGTACACCGATTCAACCCTCCATGCTCGTACACCGATTTTCTCGTATACCAAGTCGCTCGTAAACCGAGGTATTACTGTAAAAGTATATTGCGGGAACATTTTGATTTTAAATCATACTGAAAGTAAATGAACTAATTTTAAACAACAACTCTGTCCCAAAACCAACAAAGAAGAAGAAAAAGAAAAGTTGTTCAAAATGTTAGGTAATTATGTTGGTAAAGAAAAAGAAAAAAGCATTCGAAAGTCACCATCACCATTTTAAAACACTCTGCATCACACACTTGCCAACTTCGTAAATGGTTACAGAGATAAAACAGCCATCATACACTAAACTAACGAGGATCATACACTGCTATACTTTGAAATTGTTCTAAACACAACAAACTCGCACAGAAACGCGTCTCATGGCTAGGAATATTGGTATGGACTCTAAAGCTACATTCACACTGCAAACCTTAATGCTCAATTCTGATTTATTGCTCAGATTTATTGGCTTGACTGTTCATATTATCTTTTAAATGTGACCAATATCAGATCGGAGTATGAACTGGTCCTGAACTAACCGCATGTGCAAAAGAATGATAAAGATGACGTGCGGTATGCTGTCATACGTTAGTGAACACAGAGGTTTCTGAAGACAGCATGTATGTGTTCATTAATAAGGTAATGTGCCGCAGAACCCAGCAAACTTGTGGTCAGGAGATAAGGACAACAAGTATAAGAGAGACATGTTTTTCTCACAGTTTTATTGTAAGAATATACGAGTATAACAGCTCACCGTCCCTCCACTGACTAACTTCACTGCTGTCATGTCAAATCTTTGGAGTGATGTCCATCACTGCAAAATTGTGAGAAATGTTGATCTAGAGTAACGTAAAAGTCGCACGAATTCCGATATGACTGTTCAGACTGAATTCATATTGCAAAACATCTGACCTGTATTGGATTTAGGACCACATACGGAACTGGCCCAAATCAGAATCGAAAAGATACGATTTGATGTGGTTTGTGCTGTTCACGCCGCTATAAAATTAGTTGTTTTTTTTGTATTTGTATTATCTTTTATTGAAACCAAGTACAGCTTCGGTTTCAGTAATGATGCATCATACACTACGATATTTGTTCTAAAATCGGCTCAAATATCAAACATGATTTAATATCCTCAAACTGGATGGTCAGAAAAAGGAAATCGGATTCTGTGACTACCATACACTATGTTTTTCTGTGAAATTGGTCACCTGCAACAGCCCAAAATCTGCAGACTGGCACAGACATTTGGCAACTATTGTGGACGCGTTTCAACTGTGAATTAAGAGGAAAAAATTTGCAAAAGTAGAGTAGTGTATCCCGGTCTTTAGTTTAACATTCAGAGTTTCTGCTTATGTAGTGTTCCAAATCAGTCACTTCTGAGGTTTCATTTCAGTTTAAGGCACTTTTCCTAAGAAGGCAGACACCTATTCAGACACGAGAGAAAGCCAGCATGCTCAAGGCAGTTGGTTTTAGAAAAGATTTATTAAAAGCTCAAATTAAAATGTGGAAATGTGCACTAACCAATGATAAGGATGTTACCAACTGACAAATGGAGCATACTACTTATCCTCGAGAGCCAATAATGTCAAAATTACCAAATATTTGCTGACTAATCTCCTTTCACAATATATTGCTAATATACATGCAATATCATAAATACATCATGAAATTAAAGAAATGGGTTTTCTAAATTCTTTAGAAAATCCATGAAAGGGCAGAGCTTTTACAGCATTAGACCTTTTATAATTGGGAAAAGCATCATATCAGCTTGGCCTACATTCTGCTCAAGAAAAATCAATAGATGTCCAGAAACAGCAAAGGATTGATATTAAACATGTCCAATGCTCAGTTGTTTTAAAACATGGAACAAGGAGGTGGTTAAAAGTAAATACAGAAGACTGAAAACGAGGTTAAAAACAAAAGAGGTAAAACACAATTGTCCAAATATTTGATGCTTAAACCAAACGCATATGGTCATGAATGCAGTCCAAAAAATGTATTGGAGAAGTTGTTGAAGAAAATATTTCAGAGCAGTAACCCCACAGTTTCATTTCGCTGTGCCACTTGGCATTCCAAAGTCCCTGCCTTTAAATAAAAAAAATAAAAATAAAAAACAGCAATTAACCAGCATGGGTGCTCAATTAGTCCTTGACAGAGCAAGTTTGTTGAGCAACTGCTTATCTAGCAGACGCAATATGCACTTCTGTTGATCTCCAAATCAAACTCTTTCTCTCTCTCTCTTTCCAGCTCATGAGGGAAAACATTTATGACTCAAAATCCTTTCTAATCTTCGTGGAAACAAAAATCAACCTGCTCTTTCTCCACAATGCTGTTCGTTTGCATTCAAACCCCAGTGCTTGAGAGCAGCACAGCTCCTCTCTTCATGTGCTCTCCTTTTTGTCTTTGTTAAACAGTAGAAAACATCTGTGAAATATTTATTCCGCTGCTGGCATCATTGTTTATGAATGAAGCGCACAGTAGTGAGGCGTGAACGATCATGGCTGTCTTCGGTGCGTGACTAAAGCACTAACTTTAGTCACACATTCTGACAAGCAGAACTGCATCCAACCCGGAGAAAGTGTACCACGCTACTACTGTGAGAAAACAACTGCCTCGTTTGAAGAGAAAACAAAACAGAATCTGAAAATGAAGAAATCAAGGGAATTTGTAGCTATATTAAGCACTTCCTACACAAGGAGCTCTCAAGTTCTGGTGTCAGAATATAAACCAAGTTTAATGTCACCAGCATGGTGGGACACACGCATGCTTCCTCTTTACTGCAAAGGTGTTGCACATTTTAGACTTGCACTTAATAAGCCGACACAGGATTCTATTATGTCGCAGCCTAAGCCATTTTGAGCAGATGAGGGCTGAAATGTGAATAATACCTCATCATGCCATGCAAATTCAGTAGTTGCTGAGTGTATGCAGTAACATAAGCTCACGGAGCACCTCTGGTTCATCAGAAAGCAACTCTACTCAGCCTTATAGGCACTTATAGGCAGAGGCTGTCAGAGTCAATAATCTGAAAGCTCTGAGGAAACTTTCATCCTAATTGGGTCACCAGTCTATCCACTGTATGAGCAGAGCAGCAGTGCACAAATCATCTTTTGCACTGTGCAATAATACAAAAAAATAAAATAAAAAGCATCTGTAAAGTATTTAGTACTGAAACGAATTCATCCCCACACTTTTTGTGATGTGTTTCAGCACTTTCTAGGAAACCACCGACAACTAGCAGGGCATTCATTATTTCCTAACTTACTGTCGTTGCGAAAAATGCTGTCAAACACGTCATGTTTTGGCTTAATCGATTAGATAAGCATAAGCAATCCTTTGTATTTTTTTATGAATTTATTTTAAGGATGAGCTGAAACAATTGTGCACAAAATAAAACTCCAGCGAGATTAGCAACCTTGAGGAAGCAAAGATACAAGTAAATGACACACTATCTTTTAGCTTATTGTGATATAGACTAGGAACAGTGTCACCATATTGACATTCTTCATTAGATTCAGCCACTGATCTGGTCACAAATATGACACAGAAAGCAGTCACAAACTTTTATCAGTAACTGGTTTCGCATTGTGTGCAGAAGGAACGTCTAGATACATGCAGGCATTTATACCACCGTATTAATGAAATACATAGGTCACAATTATACTCTACAATTAAAAAACAAACAAAATGATGCAGTGGCGGACTTGACATGAGACTTCATATCTCATGACGGAAGGTGGTAAAGTTATAGGGCCATACCATATAACAAAAATAGCATAACAGCAACAGAATACATAGCCTCACATTCTGCAATACAAGGAAGTAAAAATGTATAATCTAAAAAAGTCGCACAAGTGACCATAAAAGTGTCTGCTATAGACAAATAAGCCTATGCATGTGGTCATATGCAAACAAATACATCATATTTGTTAATTATGAAACAGAATTAAGTTTTCATAATCATAATCCATGGTCATTAAGCCATTCAAAAGGTCCGTCTCAAATAGTGAAATGCTAAACTATACTATCAAAAAAATATGAAGTACAAATGCTAATAAGCTAATAACTGTTAAAGTGAAAGAAATATTACATTTTTATATTTTCTATATATTTTTTTTTATATAGGCCGATTTTATGCGCTTTTGCGGTGAAATTATTAAAACATATGAACTGCACAAAATTATATTACACAAAACTAAATACAAACTATATACAAGAAATGTTGTTACAAAATGTCGTTAAATACTTTTTTGTCTTTCTTTTTTATGAGTAAAGAGTATGAACTACCTTATAGGGTATGGGATATATCCAGAAATCTATGGATAAAATATGATATAATGGATTATGGGTTTTATTTAAAAATAATACATTTATCATTAAGTTAATGCTTTGCTATGCCATTTTAAAAGTGTTTTATTTTTGGTAACAGTGTATTTATATAATTGTGTCTACATTTTCTTGAGACCTTTATGTGGTCTTTCATTGTACAACTTGAATTGATACACTATATACTAAAATTAGAAACGTCATCTAATACTTGCAACTTCACAATACTTTCCGGTAGATTTACAGACACCAGTTATTCCCTTTCCTGCAGTGTGGTGCTTGCAACTCTAAGGTCATGGGTTCGATTCCCAGGTAAAGCAAGAACTGATTAGAGTGTCAATGTGTAGCTTGAATGCAATGTAAGTCGATTTGGATGAAAGCGTATGCCAAATGCATGAATGTAAATGTGAATATTTAACAAAAACAAAATGACTAGAAGACAAAACCAACCCTGCAGATTTAGACAGCTTAACGGATTTAGAAAAATGGCCAATGGGATGACGCTTTCCCTTCATGAATTACTAAAATAAGAGATATATGTGTGCGAGACGAATCCTTACTGGTTGGTGGGCGGCGCAGAGAGAGGGAATACAACCTCCTCTTCCTCAAACTCTGGCCCATCCTGTTGATCGCTTTCATCCACGCTCCCCTGCGCCCCGATTCCAGACGGCGGAGGGGGCGGCGGTAACGGTGGGAAGACGGAGGGCCCGTCGGTGGGTGACATCCGGCTGCTGCCCGGCCCATCTGAGGAGGGAGACTCGCAGCTTGCGGCGGCTCGACCCGTGAGGTCTTCTCCTCCAGCGCTCGGGTAGATCATGTCAGGATCCGTGACCCGCACTCGCGCGGGTTTGCTGTAAAGAGGAAAGTGGGTCGAGTCGGGGCCTCTGCTGCCGTCCGATCCCCTGTCCTCGCCCCTCACCTCCATGCAGAAATCTAGAAGACAGCCTGAGCTTCTTCTCCAAGTCTGTCAAAGCTTCTTCTGCTTCCAGTCTTTTAAAGCGACGGGAGAAAGTTTCCTGGAGAAGAGAGGAGAAGAGCACACACACACTCACTCACTCACACATTCAGTCTCAGCTCAGCGGCTAGCACATGAGTTTAGGTCTTCATTGTTTCCTGAGTTTCACAAAGAGAAGAAGGGCTTTTCTGAAATGATGTCGGATAAATGTCCGAGTAGATGAGAAGACGTTGTGTCGAGGCCCCGGTTCGGTCTGGTGTCAGTTGTGGGCTTTTATTGTCAGTCTTTCGGGGTTGTTATTTTGTTTGCATTGAGTTCAGAAAACGCACCGATCTGCTACTTTGAACGCATCGCGGACATCCGAAACGCTTCCCCTCAATCGATGCCGCTCAAAATGTATGTTGAAGTCTTTTACTCTGCGGTAAATTGTATTTTCTTCTCGATATAGCTGGACTGGTGGAACATTTGCCACAGCTGCTCCCAGTCCCACTCCTCTCCCTGCTCGTCCTCGCTCATGCGCAGACTAAGCTAGCCGATCACCGAGCCGATGCATTCACATCAGTGTGGTCGGCGATCTTGAAGTAGGAATGAAAATATATTTACCCATATTCAAATTCAAAACACTACGTATCACCTTTTTTCACAGCACAAATATTTATATATCAATAGTTTGACCTTTCAGCCTATGCTAATCTAGACTAGGTGCTTTTTTTGAAACTAGGTGTTGTTGTTTGCAATGAAATCATACCATAGCTGAGTCATTTCATGCAGAAAATGAAAATCGAGTTATCTCGTTTTTTTATGAGACTGTTACCATCTTCTAAAAGATTACTGAATCTCCTGATCAAAACACATGAAACAAACGATAGCTAATCATATACTTATGTCATATAATGGAATCATCAACATTAAACAGCATAAATCAAAACTGCCTAATGTTACTGAATCAAATGTCGACCCAGGACGAGTTATAAGACTGAAAAGCTTTGGGGGTGTTGATGGATTCGATCTACTTCATCTGTGTTTTAATCATTGTATTCATTGATCTGGATTTAGTCTTTGACCAAAATGTGATTTTTCTCAGCTTTGTACTCAAATTGTTGCTCCCGCAACCCCCTTAGACTTGGACATATTCAAGTGCTGATTAAGAAGAAGAATGCATGAAACTAGAATACAACTTTTTTTTTAACCAGAGGTTCTTTTCTTTTAAAATATTGCCGGTTCAGATATTCATACAACAAAATATTCTGGAGACCATGAGTTTTTTGCGATCAGTTAAATCACATTTCAAAGTTGTGCTTGAGAAGAGACAGAGATGTTGCTGGATGCAAGTAACTGGGCAATTATCTGATTCAGCCATAGGAACTTGCAGGGCTTTCAGATGCATCTGTGTTCATTGTTCCTCATCTACAGTCAAAACATATCTCCTTTCAGTGCAGAGGACACTATATAAAGCTCAGTGACATTTCTCAAATGTCAGGTGACCAAACACTTGCCTCTGTCATGTTGATATGACCACAGCCTGTACATTGTACATTTTCGTGGCAATGTTTCATGGTTCAGCTGATTTTGTTGGGGATTTTTATTGGATCCCATTAGGACCCTTTTAGATTATACTATTTATAAATTATAAGAAATGAATAAAAAATATATAAGCAAACCTGTACATTCTTTTATTGTATTGCCCATAGGCTGTCAGAACATTGAAACATATTGTCAAGAAACCCTCTCCTATACACTCTGTAATAATTCTTTCTTCCGTGCTTCAAGCAGTGAGGCCGTGTTTTCTCTGTGGTGTGATTGGGCTGCGCTGCGGGAAGCCAGCTTGTGTTGTGTGGATAATTTGTAGGGAAGAGGAATGGCTCTTTGTCCTGCCGCACAGGCTGCTGCTGCCATGGCGTCTGCCAGACCCACGATAATGAGATTCAAAGCAGGGTGCAGCTAATCGTCCATCTTGGATTTTTAGCCAAGTGGAGGAGCACGAGCACCTGCTGATGAGTATTACTTTGTCATTATGGACATCTTTCTGTGTGTGTGTGTGTGTGTGTGTGTGTGTGTGTGTGTGTGTGTGTGTGTGTGTGTGTGTGTGTGTGTGTGTGTGTGTGTGTGTGTGTGTGTGTGTGGTTTGCACTGAAGATATTGAGGACAATCGGATATAGTGTAAGAATCCAGATATTTTTCCTCATCGGTATCACTTGCTCAAAAATTGCTATCCAAATGTCCACTGTCTATGTACCAGCAACAATCAATATGGTCAAGAAGGTCACCCCCCCCCCCCCCCCCCCCCACACACACACACACACACACATTACCTAGATGATCTATAGATCAAAAAATCAATAATACTAATAAATGTCACTTGGTTTGATATTTTGTAATGCAATGACTAACATTTAAATATGTACAAAAATATATTTTTATAACCTAAAGAACCACGTTAAATAATTTTTTGTGAAATAAAAAGGTTCCATAGATGTTAAACAATAAGTATCCTTTATTGTAAGAGTATATATGTATATTTTTTCTACAATATATGCCACAGTCTGTGCTTTAGATAAATAGAAACAAAAAAGCTTTCTACAAATTCCAACATTAACTTTCCCCCCAAATGTATAAAATCACTACAGTTAGATCAAATATTTCTTTACATTATTATTCAACTTTAAAGCAACCTGCGTGTCATAAAAAGTCTAGGTCAGTAAGAAAATTTTAGCATTATCGCTATCTTCTTGAATGTCTTGAAGGGGGAACATTTCCAAAAGCAGTCAGTGCCCTTAAAAATAAATGATTTGAATTTTATATTTCTGAAATGAGGAAATCCATTAATGTTTAAGCAGTCTTCTAGCCAGCTGAACGCACTAGAGGATATGAGTGCTCTCATCCACATAGATGAAACATTCTGGTTATGGGCAAATTAAGGTCAACTCATGGACAGTGAGGTCTCATAATCATCCTGCAGATCTGTTTTAATGTTTCCTGTATTTCTATTTTAGTGTAGACTCTTAGAAAAAAAGGTTCAATGGGGTTTTATACAGAACTTTCTTGTCTCCATTTAAAAAAATACTTTTGCTACAAAGATTCCATATAAGAAATTAGAGAAGCCATAAAAGTTTGTATATAAGAAGGTTCCTTGAACGTTCACAATGTTCTAACCTTTCTTTTAAGAGTGTGTTCTAGCATGATTTTAAGTTTCTATTACTCGTCTGCAAAATCACCTCTTTGTCAGATTTCCGTATCCAACACATATACTATTATAGCTTATTTTCAATGTTTGTTTATTTTTAATTGTACATCTGAAGCCACAGTCACTCTCTTAGTTTGTCTCGGTCCTCCCATTCTTGTCTTGATTCACATATGTAATAAAATATATGGACTATCCACACCGCACTCAGAATTCCCCTGAGGGAAGGGAGAACCAAACAGGCACACATCCATGATGTTTTGCTGCTGGGGCACCTCAGGGCACACATAGTGTGTTCTTCTTTTATATTGGTTGACAATTAGATTTTTGGTCGCTCTAGCAATGGCTTCATGAAATATTTATATAGCACACAAGACTCTAAAGTATGGCTGTATAACAATATGACTAGTGTAAAAAAAACTGTAAAAGCAGGGAGAACTTTGGCCTCAAAAATGAAGTAATAAAATGACATGATTCAAATAACTTTCATGCTGGCAATATTTTTTGACAGTGGTGTGCAAAATTAACATATTTTGTTTCACTGTGAACAAAGACACTAAAATATTTAATTGTTCCTGAGAGATTTAATTTTTGAGAGAAAAAAAGAAAAGTAGAACATGATAAAGTGTGTGTGATAATACATTTGTTTGATATATTGAGCACATAAAATGTGGTGCACATAAAATTTACATGGTGTTCAAGAATCATTATACATAACTGAGCTTTGTCACACTAAATGGCATATATAACAAGCACATAGCCGTGCAGTTTACAAAAAAATAAATGGGTCGTTCTGAGAAATAGTAAATTCAAGCGTGGTGTAAGTCAATAAGTCAGTTTGTGAAATGTCATCTCTGCTTATTCCATGGTAAATGGTCTTGAAAAAATGGAAGCTTTTAGCATCATAATCAGGAGACAAAACAGGCAACTTCCACAACTGGATATTTATTTACAGGATGGTTTGGGAAACAAGTGATGAATGCAGCTAATTCTATCAAATACAGTGTCGACGGCCTCGGGGGTTGCAAAAAAGCATCGAGATAACCAATGATCGAGATAACCAAAAGCCAATATGGCGATTTATTTGATGACGCGATCAGCATGCTATAAAAATGTACATTCACTGCATATGTTTGCTAACAACAAAAGGCAAATGTGCACCAACTAACAGCAGAGATTTACCAGTATACAATAAAAAACACCTTTGATTCTCGATACAAACCTTTAATTATATTCTCCAACATTGCAAACACAATTTCGCTCACAGCGTAAACAGTCACAACACACATAAACACATTCGCTCATAACACAGTCATTTCGCTCTGACACAGCTCTGAATAGTATTTTACATGCGGTTACTATGGTTTCTTTACAAAGTCTACGTTTTGCCTTTAATGGTCTGCTTGAAAACAAATGTTTCTAAGCTTCTATCAGTAACGACATCTTTGTCGATGTCAATGTAATCTGGGAACTCCTGCGCCTCTGTATGTGTGTAATCTGCGTTGTGTAATTTCGTAATCACTCTTGGAACACCAGCTTTCGTCCCATCAAAATGTCAATTGTTGGATCACTGGAGTAACAAATAAGTTTGAGGACTCGGAAGAAATGAAAATAGCGCATGCAGCAATACATGACGCACTGTGAAAGAAAGAGAAGATTAACGTGAAGCAAATAATTTCAAAGAAGATAAATAATCAACGAAACATTGTGTATATCACAAAAGTGCTCGAGGTCACAATTATATAACATGAAATCATCAATTACACAACATACGGACCTTATGACATGACCACACAAACTAATGCGACCTACCGCTGTAAAATCACAATTTGACTGGCCAAATTCAAAGCGGCTGGAATGACCGGAACGACCAAAAATGGTCACGGCATGACGTGCAACGTGCCGCATGTGCAGTGAACTAGGTACGATCATTAGTCACGGGATCGAGATAACCCATGTTAAGTTGCAAATTTGTCCCTCTTTTGTGCTCGAGATATTAGGGTTCGGCGACATAAAAGAATCAACATAACCGATAAGAAAATGCTAAGACAAATAGGGAGTTTGGCGGTTCCACTTTTATAGTTACTTTTATAGTTTTACACTTTCGAATTAACCGAGGTCGAGATAAGTGGATTCCACTGTATAAGTTCTCAAAACCTAGCTAGTTGATAACAGTCTTTTTGGTGCAGGTGCTGACCGGATGAAGACTAATGAAGATGGACGATTGATTATGAGAGGACCACAATCCGTTGAGTATCTGAAGGTAGGCAGTCAATACAGTAGAAACAACAAGACCAGACATGGGTGAGTTGGAAGGTGACTGCTGAAGTAGTGAGATCTTGATGAGTGGGTGGAGGTGTGGCTGATTAGTACTCAGTGATTGTGGAGGAATGGGTGCAGTTTAGAGGTCCAGTGCTGAGGGTGTGGCTGACTCTGTGACATTTAGGAACATCAGCAACTCAGCCACAAAGTGGTAGACCACATAATATCATAGAGCAGGGTCATGTAAAAGTCACCAACTCTCTACTGATTCCATAGCTGCAGGATTCAAAACATATCCTGGCATTAATAGCTGCATAAAACTGTGTAGTGGGAGCTTCATAGAATGGATTTCCATGGTTGAGTAGCTGCAGTACAACATCATCAAGTAAAATGCCAGTCGTTGGATGGAATTATGTAAAGCATGGCACAACTGAACTCTTAGTCTGCCAGTCCTTTGCCATACATTCCAGCCCTTGTTGCTACTTAATTCAGGTTGTTGTATGCAGCTAATGTCTAGAACTATAACAAAAGCTTTATATAGCCTACTCACACACACACACACACACACACACACACACACTGAAGGAGTTTTGTCACTTTGCGAAATGTATTTTATGGCACTCCGCCTACAGCAGCTTTAATGTATTATACCAGCATTGCTGCGACAAGATTGACAAAAAAATAAAATAAAAATTCAGAGTCTGGATGAGGATTTGCATCTGGGAACCCTTTCTTCTTAAAATTTACTAGGTTGAAATATCCATAACATGGCAGACTGAAAGGCTGTCATGGACGACAGGCTTCTGAAAAATAATGCCAGCTGGATGATATCATACGAGTGTAAAAGGGCTACTTAAATTCATAAATTCAAACTAGGATATTTATTTATTTACTTTCCTAATGCACATTCCTGGTCTTATTGTACATGATTATCCCAAGTAAAACAAAAGTTGCACTTTATTTTACAGTATGTGCGTGTACTTATAGTGTGCTTATCTAAGGGTTAGAGAAGGTTAGTTAGTTAGTTTGTTTTTTGTTGTTGCTGTTTATATGCATTAGTTGTCATTCAGATATTTGCATCAGCATTAAGGCATTCATGATTCTTGCTCATTAGACGATCTGTTTGAGTTTAAGTTAATTTAAGAGCACAACAGTGTTCAAATATATAATTTCAGAATAACCACGTCAATTCATCTTTTAATTTGAAAATGTAAATTTTTTAAAAACTTGAAAGAAGATGTACTGATTGGTTGAGAATGAATTTTTAAACACTATTTGCATAAATCAAATTTCATGTTATGCTGTAATCTAGCAGCACATGCATTGATGGTTTCAGTCTATAATCCCTGCTTTGGACGAGACTCTAGTGTGTGATGAGTCTTGATTCTTATGTGTGTAATTAAAATCTTAATTCCACTTGCGTACATTCAAAGGCATAATGAGGTATTAATATCTGCTGCTTGTTAAGATATATTAGAGCCACAGGGATTGACAATATAGAATCTTAATGAGATTGTGACATTGTATCACCACTGTGGCCCTGAACAAGGCACTTAGTCCCAAGATGCTGCAAAGCTTCTGCAGTTAGTTGGATGACAAGCATTTTTTAAATTAGCCGTAGTCAAGTCAAGTCACCTTTATTTATATAGCGCTTTTTACAATGTAGATTGTTTCAAAGCAGTTTTACAGTGGTCACATGAAAAAAAACAATATAAACAAAGTTCGGTTGGCTGAACAGATGTCATGCTGAGACTCACACAAGACAGGTAAGTGACAAACAGGTTTATTTATAACAGCAGGTCACGCAGCAGGAAGGCAATGAACTAGGCACATGGAAATAACACGAAGATCACGGAGATGGTAATGCTTATCTGGGTTGCTGAATGGAGATGATACCGGTGGATCAACAGGTGGAATCACGGAGAGAGTCTTTCAAGGAGATCAACAGACGGTAAGGTACAAAGGTTCAATAAGTTCGTGTGGCACGAGTGAGTCCAGGTATCTCTGATGAGATCAGACACAGAGTGACAGCAGCATGAGTGTTTTAAGGTGCAGGGGTGATTGGGAACAGGTGCTAGTAATCCGGTGATGAGGAGCGTGTGGGCGGAGTGTAGGGGGAGCCTGGTGCCGGGGGCGTGGCCGAGTCCGTTACAGTACCCCCCTCCCCACGGGCAGCTCCGGAGGACCGTAGCTGACGGCGACGAGGACGGCCTCGGCCCCGAGGTGCCGGACGGTCAGGATGCGCAGCGTGGAAGTCCTGTAAGAGTGCGGGGTCCAAGACGTCGTCCCGAGAGACCCAACACCGCTCCTCGGGGCCGTATCCCTCCCAATCGACCAGATACTGAAGTTGACCGCCTCGCCGCCGGGAGTCCAGGATTTCCTTGACCTTGTAGATGTTAAGGTCCTCCGGGTCAAGGGGAGGCGGCGGTACTTCTTCAGCACCAGGCTCTGTGGGAGGAAGGACAAGAGGGTCAGTGTAAGGTTTAAGGAGTGACACGTGAAATGAGGGTGAGATGCGATACTGTGGGGGGAGCTGGAGCCGGTAGGTGACTTCGTTGATCTGCCTCATGATCTTGAAGGGACCAGCGTAACGGGGACTCAGCTTCCGGCAGGGCAGTCGCAGCCGCATATCCCGGGTGGACAGCCAGACCATCTGGCCCGGGTGGTATTGTGGGGTGGGACCACGCCGGCGATCGGCCTGTAGTTTTTGTCTGCGAACTGCCCGCTGGAGGTGGACGTGGGCTGAGTCCCAGACCCTCTCGCTCTCCTGGAACCAATGGTGGACAGCTGGAACTTCCGTGGGCTCACCTGTCCAGGGGAAGAGAGGGGGTTGGTAGCCGAGATAACATTGGAAGGGCGTGAGGTGTGTGGATTCCTGCCTGAGGGAGTTTTGTGCATACTCAGCCCACGGAATATACCGGTTCCAGCTGTCCTGTTGGTGACCACAGTAGGCGCGTAGATACCTCCCAATCTCTTGAATCTTGCGTTCAGTCTGGCCATTACTCTGGGGATGATATCCTGAGGTTAAACTGATGGAGACTCCGAGGAGCCTGAAGAACGCCTTCCAGACGTGGGATATGAACTGTGGTCCCCGATCCGACACAATGTCCTCGGGGATACCGAAGTGCCTAAACACGTGGTGGAACAAGGACTCCGCAGCTTCCATGGCCGTTGGTAGCCCCTTCAGTGGAATCAGTTTACAAGCCTTGGAAAACCGATCCACCACCACCAGGACGCAGGTGTTACCGTCCGATGGTGGCAGATCGGTTATGAAGTCCACTCCGAGATGGGACCAGGGACGGTGAGGGATAGGGAGAGGGAGGAGTTTACCTTCGGGTAACCTTCGTGGAGTCCGGGAGGTGGCACAGACTGAACACCCTTGCACGTATCGAGACACGTCCTGCGCCATACTGGGCCACCAGTAGCGATCTTGGAGGAGCGAGAGGGTACGCTGGCTGCCTGGGTGTCCAGAGCCCGGAGAGGTGTGAGCTTGGTCCAGAAGGGTCAGGCGGAGACTGGCTGGTACATAGGTCTTGCCTTCTGGACCCCCCGGCGGAGCGGGGTCATCGTGAGTTGCCTCTGTGATGAGCTGGTCAATCGTCCACTGTATGGGACTCATTACGACGGCTGGAGGGAGAATGGGTTCGGGTTCTTGGGTGGTGGGTTCAGGGCAGAATTGACGAGATAGGGCATCGGCCTTGGTATTTTTGGATCCGGGACGGTAGGTAACAGAGAAATGGAAGCGAGTGAAGAACAGCGCCCACCGGGCTTGACGAGGATTGAGTCTCTTAGCAGTCTTGAGGTACTCCAGATTTCGATGGTCCGTGATGACTTGAAATGGGTGTTTCGCTCCCTCCAGCCAATGCCTCCATTCCTCCAGGGCCAATTTCATGGCAAGCAACTCACGATTTCAGATGTCATAATTTTGCTCCGCCGGGGACAGCTTTTTGGAGAGATAGGCACATGGATGGAGACGTGGAGGCTTACCCTGCCGCTGCGAGAGAACGGCTCCTACCCCGGTACTTGACGCGTCGACCTCGACCACAAAGGGGAGTTCCGGATCCGGGTGAGCCAGGGTAGGAGCCGAACAAAAGGCTTTCTTGAGATCTTCGAAGGCCGTCTCCGCGGCTGGGTTCCAGGACAGAGACTTGGACCCCTTCCGTAGCAGTGCAGACAAGGGGGCGGCAAGGGTGCTGAAATTGCGGATGAATCTTCTGTAGAAGTTCGCGAATCCCAGAAACCGCTGGATATCCTTGATGCTGGTGGGAGTTGGCCAAGTCTGCACTGCTCTCACCTTCCCCTGGTCCATCTTGACGCCGCTCTGGTCGATGATGTAACCGAGGAACTGGGTCCGGCTGCGGTGGAACTCGCACTTTTCCAGCTTGAGATAGAGATGGTTTTCTCGTAATTTCTGGAGGACCTGCGTAACGTGTGTTTGGTGTTCTTCTGGAGAGGCCGAGTAGACCAGGATATCATCGATGTAGACTATTACAAAGCGATGTAGGAATTCCCGAAGAACCTCGTTCATGAAACCTTGAAAGACGGCGGGGGCATTGGACAAACCAAATGGCATCACTAAGTATTCATAATGTCCTGTGGGGGTGATGAAGGCCGTTTTCCACTCGTCCCCCTCTCTGATGCGAATGAGGTTATAGGCGCTACGCAGGTCCAATTTAGTGAAGAGGCGAGCTCCCCGCAGCTGTTCCAGAGCGGTGGGTACCAGGGGAAGTGGATAGCGGAATTTGATGGTTTGAGCATTCAGATGGCGGTAGTCGATACAGGGTCTCAAGCCTCCGTCCTTCTTGGCAACGAAGAAGAAGCTGGCAGCGGCAGGGGAGGTAGATGGTCGGATGTAGTTCTGCTTGAGGGCCTCCTGTACGTACTCCTCCATGGCCTGATGCTCCGGGATGGACAGGGGGTAGACGCGTCCCTTGGGAAAGGTGGACCCAGGCAGCAGGTCGATGGCACAGTCCCATGGCCGATGTGGTGGTAGTTGGGTTGCCATCTGAAGACTGAAGACATCCTGGAACGCCCGGTATTGTTCAGGGAGGTCAGTTGAGATGCCCGCTGATGGACTCTCGATGGTCGTAGCCGCCAGGGCAACCGGTGATAGTAACTCGGGAGGGGAATTCTTCTCTTGGGGCTTGAGTACTGCAGAGAGACATTTAGAAAAACACTGGACGCTCCACCGTAATACTTCTCCTGACCTCCAACAGATTTTCGGGGAATGGGTGATGAGCCACGGGCGTCCCAGGATGAGGTCAACCGTAGAGCCCTCCAGCACCAGAAAGGAGATGTCTTCCCGATGGAGACAGCCCACACTGAGGGTTAGCTCTTCCGAGGCGTAGCGTATGCACCCGCGGCCCAGCGGTTTTCCCAAGATGGAGTGAGCCCGGTAAGGAAGGTCCAGAAGTTTTTTGGAGGCTTGTAGTTTGTGGAGAAATATGGCAGAAATGAAGTTTCCGGCGGCTCCAGAGTCGATCAGGGCTTTGGCTGGAAGGGAATGATAGGCAGAGGTTACCTGAACATCAGTGTTAGGCAGTATCATGACGGAGGGTTTCGTATGGATGGTACTCACCGCTGGGCGTGGAGGTCGGACAGGGCAGTTGTAGCGATAGTGGCCCTGACCTCCACAATACAAGCATAGGTGCATACGCATACGTCGCTCTCTCTCAGTGGGTGATAGGCGTAGATGGTCGACTTGCATAGGCTCTGGTGCTGGAGGCTGGTGCTCCCCCGGAGGAGACGGGAAATGCAACGGGGTCATTGGAACAGAACAGGCAGCTAGATTCTGTGAGACGAGGGTAGCGCGATATATGAGGTTTTCAAGCCCCACATTCTCGCCATAGGTGACTAGGTGAGTGCGGATCTGCGGTGTCAAACCTTGGCGGAAGGCGGCTGTTAGGGCGGCTTCATTCCAGCCGCTAGTAGCCGCCAGAGTGCGGAATCTCAGGGTGTACTCATGTATGGTTTGCGATCCTTGTTGAATTCGCAGCAGTTGGTCATGCGACGAAAGCGACCCCGCAGATCGGCTGAACACTTCTCTGAAATGTGTCACAAAGTTCTCCAGGGATTGAATAACGGGCCCGCCAGTCGACCAGATTGCTTCCGCCCATTGAAGAGCGTGTCCGGTGAGAAGAGATATCAGGAAGGCGATTTTAGCTCGTTCTGACTCGAACTGGCGGGAATTCAACTCAAAGTAGAGGGAGCATTGAAGTAGGAACCCGTTGCATTTCTCCGCCTCACCTGCGTAGGGCGCAGGTTTGGCCATGGGACTGGCTGAGGCAGATGCGGAAGTGGTTCCCTCTTGCAGTGCCATGTGAATTGCTCTTGTGATATCGGGAATGGTAACCGGGTTGAGTGATGGCTGATCGGCCACTCCCGCCGCGGCCTGCTGAGTGGTCTGATCTTCTGTCATGCTGAGACTCACACAAGACAGGTAAGTGACAAACAGGTTTATTTATAACAGCAGGTCACGCAGCAGGAAGGCAATGAACTAGGCACATGGAAATAACACGAAGATCACGGAGATGGTAATGCTTATCTGGGTTGCTGAATGGAGATGATACCGGTGGATCAACAGGTGGAATCACGGAGAGAGTCTTTCAAGGAGATCAACAGACGGTAAGGTACAAAGGTTCAATAAGTTCGTGTGGCACGAGTGAGTCCAGGTATCTCTGATGAGATCAGACACAGAGTGACAGCAGCGTGAGTGTTTTAAGGTGCAGGGGTGATTGGGAACAGGTGCTAGTAATCCGGTGATGAGGAGCGTGTGGGCGGAGTGTAGGGGGAGCCTGGTGCCGGGGGCGTGGCCGAGTCCGTTACAACAGAAGCCTTAAAAGAGCAGGCGAATTAATACAATTGATGAAATTTAAGTGTTAAGTTAAATAATGAATAATAAGTAATGTAATGAATGTTACATAAAGTAATGAATGATATCTGCTTATGTAAACAGTGGGGTCCACACTTAATTATAAATATAGATATAGTTTTAGAATTTTGAAAATTAAAAGCATTGAAATTCAATTCAATATCATGTGTAATAAATAAGAAATACTTCAAATTTTCTTCACACAAGCATCTTGTTTCTGCCTTTTTACTCTTTACTCTTTTACTCACATTAGCATGAAAATATTAGTAAACTCTGGGATGTCAATCACTGGTAATGAATTTTAAAATAAGTAAAAATAAGTAGTTTTTCTTTTCTTAAGTACAGGTTTTACTATCTGTCCAATTTCAGGACATGTTTTTCAGGACAAACATAAAGAGTCGATCACACAGAACTATTTTTTTCTTTTAAAAATGTGAGATCTTACAAAATAGTATAGTTTTTTGGTAACACTTTATTTTGCAGTGTTTTTGTTAAACGTTACATGTAGTTACGGTAGTATTCGACACCACACCACACTTAATCCTAACCCTACAGTAGTACATGGAGTTAATAATTATTACAGTTCTTAAATGTATAATTACACTGTAACGAGACACTGTACACTTTAACACCTTAAAATGAAGCATAACCCCATTTTTTTGATGATGCAGCACTTAAGATCCTGAAAAGCAACAAGATCTTGCATAACGGTAAAGACATCACTTTTTAACTTTTTAAAATTACTTTTGTAAAACATATGTTGTACTACATTACAAAAGAGCACAAAATTAGTGACCTGTTTCTGGAACCAACTATATATTAATTTTATGTAGCAATAGGACAGTTTAACAATGGTGCATAACACACAATTCATTACACTTGGCCAGTGACAACATGCAATTCACAATCTTTGTGAATTCTCTCCTGCTTTTAAACACCCATGGTTTCATCAGATTCTTATGGTTTCTGTCAACTCACATTGAGTCCACAGGAAGGCATATTGTAAATAATAGAAAGTCCCAAAAGACATTTTCTCAACTGTCCTTCTCCTCTCTATAATCTGCCTTCTGAAACAGTCAAAACTCAATGCTGAGCATTCTTAATGCTAATTGTACTATACATGAGTAAAATTGGGTTGTCCATCTTCTCTCATACCTAAAAAGATAATAAATATTCACTGATATTGCCACCAGTGGTAGAAGTAAAATCATTTGTGAAATCTCCAACAACTAAGCTAAACCACGGAGTGAGTTAAAATCATGCGATGCTATCATTGGCAACAGTGATTTTTTTCAGTTGATCAATCACAGAACTTCTCAAGATGATCCAATAAAGCCACTTCTGAGAGAGCTGGATCAATATGCTTCCATCAGACGCTCATTGTGTGAGAGGACATGAATCATGCGTTTAACATTTAGCTCAATGTGCCTATGTTGTATTTATAGTGTATGACAATGTTGTTGCAGTAGAGCCAAACTGTACTCTCCCTAAGCATTACGTTCCTAATCTACTAAATGCAATGAATTAAGAAGAAAATGTAAGTGGTGTGTGACTCTGCAAAATACTCCATCATGAGGCTAACGTGTTAGCATCTTATGAGTTGTTGCTAATAGACAAAGTCAGCCCATCCCCCAAACCTCCCTAGATCTGACTTGCATCTTTTCTTCATTGTAAATCTACATGGTATTTTTGGTAATAACGGTTTTATTGTCCACCATGCAAATGTTATTGGCAAGAACGGCAACCTTTAACCCTAGTACAATTCAAACAATTTGAGGTTTCATTCATATTCATACAAGAAACTGTTACAGACAAGATATAGCCAATAGTTATAGAGTAATACTCTGTATTATACTCTGTTTGGGGTTTGTTCAAATACCCCTCCTTATTATATGAGCAAAAATTGTTTACAGTAAGGTTCATTTGTTCAAATTAATTAACTATATTTGGTAACACGAATTAACAATAATCTTCTACGACATTTGTTAATCATAGTCTATTGTAATTTCAACATTTACTAAAACATTTTTAAAATCCAAAGTTGCATTTGTTAAAATCGGTTAATGCACTGTTAAGCAACATAAACAAACAATGTGCGTTTGGATTTTTACTATCATTGGCACTTGATTTAGGACAGACTTAATAAACATCAGATGAATCAATTACACTACACATCTACCACAAACTTTAACACAGAGCAATGACAAAAACTCAAAACTTAAGGCATGTTTACACAACAAACATTTACTAAAAACTGTTTTTTTTCTTTGTGTTATTTATTGTACAGACGACAATATGGTCAAAACTGTCCAATTGACATAGATCCTCCAAAAAAGTATAAAAACGTTGTTACACTGCCAGTCCAGTAGTTCTTCAAAACTACAGACAAATATACTGAACACATAATACACATGCTCTTGACCTCAAATTCACATTTTTGTAGTTTACAAAATGGAGACAATGACAGTATCATTTTCAAAAACTTGCACTTTCAAACCCGCGTTCAAACCCATTTGCAGGCCCCCCAAATGCTATTGCTGTCTAAAGGAACAGCCAAAAAGAAGATATGTGTTTTTAGCAGAAAATATAATTTAAACAGCCCCTTAAATACTCTGAGGATGGCAATCAATGAAACAAGGAACATTTGTGCTAATCCGAAACCATTGTAAGAAATAAACAAGAACTCAGGCAAAGACAGAATCCAACCTAAATTTAAAGAGAACATGACTATGGCTACATTCAGACTGTCCAGATTAGCCAGTCCAGATTTAGCAAGTGTGCACGGTAAAAAAAGCACATGAAATGCAATTTTTACAAATTCGTTACGAGCTACATTTGTATGTGGTTAAAATCCTATTCAAATAACACATCTGGGGGAAAAAATCAGTCTGACCACTCGCATTGGATTATGCCTGATTTATGTGACATTCTCACCCTATGTAGAACATAAATATTTTGCTGAAAGTTGGTGCAGAATCAAGGTTGCAACAACAACAACAAAAAAAAGTTTTAAAACTGAGCCATGCTATCAGCCTCCCAGGTTTCTGCCACTGCCTCATAAGACTTTGTTATGTTGTAAATAAGAAAACATCCTTACTGCATCTCTATTGTCTTTGCCAATGCAACATCATTGCCTTAGAAACCAGTGCACTTTGGATATTTTTGAAAGAGTGGCTTCGACACACAAATCGTATGTGAACAGTTGCATACACAATGTGGACAGTCATATTCAAATAATTGGATACACTAAAAGCTACGTTCACAATGTGAGTCTCAATGCTCAGTTTTAAGTTATTGCTCTGATCAGCTCACATACAGCGAACTTATGCAGAGGCAATATAAGAAAGAAGAAAACAGAGAGAGTTAGGATATGAGCCCTTTTGGATACTGGATATTTGCTTGTATCTGTCGTTGTTGTATTATCCTCTTGTGTCGAGTCGTCAAGTCTGTTTTCCCCCTCGAGGTAGTTTAGTTTGAGTTTTTGTTTATTATTAATAAAAGCTCTTCCTCATCACGCAGT
This sequence comes from Rhodeus uyekii, assembly GCA_037043235.1. Lineage (NCBI taxonomy): Eukaryota > Metazoa > Chordata > Actinopteri > Cypriniformes > Acheilognathidae > Rhodeus > Rhodeus uyekii. The sequence continues at coordinate 731,412 of JAWRVZ010000244.1, forward strand.
TGAGTCCTTGCTCTTCCCTTCACCCACAACCCTGACGACCACATTTACCTGCATTCTGAACGTAACATAACAGTTACAGTGAGCAGAGAAGAGGTGAGGTGACGATTTAAGCGCATGCAGTATTTATGAACAAAACACACAAACAAAGGCAGATGGCAAGAATTCAAAGAAGAAAACATAAATCCAACAAGAAAAATGAGAATAATCCAACAGGGAACAGAGACACACAGCTTTACATTGTAATATAAAGACAACAACTGACCAACAAAGACTGAAACACAGGGGTGTACATACACAGGAGGTAAACAAGGAACAGGAGTTGTAGAAAATGAGTTGTCATGTTGACTAATGATGGTAATTATGAAATCTAACAAGGGAGCAAAAGAAACAAAGGAAATTGGAAATAATCACAGGAAACTAGAAATAAGGTCCTTGGACACAAAAAACACAGGGGAAATTGTGACTCTGAGCTTAACTTAGATGAATAAAATAGTATTGTTTATTGTTAGTTCATATTAGCTAATTCACAAATCATTGTTAACAAATGAGACCTTATTGTAACGTGCTACTGCAAAAGTAATAGTGATGCTTTCTTTACTGTGAAACCTGTTTAAATAATGTTACAGTGCTCCGTGCCACTGGCAAGCATTTTAATAAAAATTGTGGTAAAAGGGTTGTGCATGCACTGCTGATGAGAAATCATGTTGAATATATTGTGTACAGTTGCTTCCACTTGGTCCTATAACATTTCTGTTGTAAGCAAGGGAGAAAACAGCCACCCACTGCAGACTAACATCTGTAAGTCCTTTCAAAATAGCTGAAAAGTGGGATTGATCAATGAGAAATCACATTTATCATTTCTGTCCCCTCTTGAGGTTTGACTGAAGAAGCATTTACTGAGCTTATATAACTCACCGTACCAAGCATTTTTACAAGATTTCTCTGAAAAGAAAGGGCAGAATCTGTATTTTATTGAGGGTGGAATTACATATGGACACTAAATAGAACACACTTCCTCTTCCCTTTTCTTTGAAGTTGAAAAAGCAAAAGGAATAGGCAAGACATCTCATGTGATAAGTAATATGTTTTTACACTGTAGTGAGCAAGTCTTGTGTATACCACATTAAAACGTTAATGATAATCTTATTTAATCAGCTAATGTTTTGGCATCTTTTGTAATTTATGTCCTGTGTTTGTAAATTACTCATCAAAACACCTGTTGTAGGTCCCAGCTTTCACATTTTAGGAGAGAATGTTGATTTTTTCAAGGCATGATTTTGTGCTTACTGGCAATACATGTGCTATTTGTATCCAATTTTACATTGCATTGTCTTGCTGTGCAGGGCGGAAATTCTCTTCATCAACGCCATACGACCTAGAAGCCTACAAGACCTGATGCCATGAGACCCAGAAGCCTCTGGAACTCCCTCAGGGGAACAGACCTGAGGGAACGTGAAGCCATGTAGAGCCAAAGACATGGTCTCTATGTGCTCTGGGGCGAGGCGGGCTTACATCGCCACTGAGTCGAAACAGACACCCAGATACGTTGCATACTGACGTGGGGTGAGCATGCTCTTCTGCATGTTCACTCGCAGACCCAATGACTCTAGATGGCGAAGAAACATGTCCATATGTCTGATCAGCACATCCCTTGTATGAGCTAGAATCAGCCAATTGTCCAGATAGTTCAGAATGTGCAACCCGCTCGCTCTGAGAGGGGGAAAGTGTTGAAGAGCGTCTTGCGTTCCGAGTCCTTCAGGTCAGCCAGAGATGATGCTGCCACAGATGATGCTGAAGGACCGCTGTGGTGCCCATAGAACGGCCGATGGCTTGGACGGAGCGCTTGGTGGTCATTAGCACACAGGTCTTTGATGTAATCCGCGTCCACACAGCTGCCATCCAGGGACTGCAGCAGCTTGCAGTGAAAGACCTGCAGCACTGTGTAGAGTGTAGAGCAGATGCGGCCTCGCCAGCCAAGGCGTAAGCCTTCTCCGCCTGATGCAACCAGACACGTCCACCGAGTGAGGAAGAGGAAGGGCACAGGTGTGCTGCCATGGTCTCGTCGATCGGGCGCACGCGCATGTAACCTTGGGCCTCCGCCCCGTCCACATGCGAGAGTATGGCCTGTGATGTGGCGTGGACCATGATTTCACCACGTGCTCATGCGAGGACAGAGGACAGCAACAACAGGCCACGTCATCACCGCCATCCCGGGAGTGGGGAAGTTGGCAGTGGGCCTTGTCCCCGCAATACCACGCGCCATGTCCCTCCTGGATCTCAACGCACGCACCGGCAGGCCGATGCACTACACACAAGAGGACACCAGCAGAGTATCCTCAGCGTGGACCAAGCCCAGACAGGCAATGCAGTATGCATGGTTGTTCGGTGGGTCTATGGGACCTACGCAAATCTTACAAAGATTGATAGTATTGCTCATAGTAACGTGTGAAGGAAATATTCTGACGCAATAACCGCACTTTTGCTATTTATACTGTCTGTCAGCCAGAGCCACATCGGTCAGTTGTCAACTGGCGTTATCCTATAAGGTTTCAGAAATTCCGTGAAGGGGAGGAGTTCCCAATTGCATTTTCATTGCAACGTCTCGTTCCCGCTCTCGAAAGGGAATTCACACTGGGGGGTCAGAGAGAATATTTTAAAATTACGTGTGAAATGGTTAAGGAGGCAGTATAAACAAGTCTCAATTCTAAACCCAAATGTGGTATGTAAATGTGTACAGAACACCTTGGGAGTCACAACTGTTATAAAATATGGTTGTTTATCCCAAATACTTGCTGTACTGTGAAAACAACCCCACATTTGAACTGAAACATACATTAATGACTATGTTCGGAATAGCAAAAATCTACATAATATATTCCTCTGTTGGCATACATTAAAAAACTTGCTCGTTGTTCTGGAAAATAAGAGAAGTATCTTCAGTGCAGATTCTCTGGACGATTTGTTGCTCTGATGAGGTTGAGTGTTCATGACAGCTGCCCATCTGTGACTCCTGCCTGCACAGGAGCCCTGCGAGAGTACTGCTGTCCTTCTGCTTGCACAACACACACACACTGCTATTTTTGTTGGGACTCTCCAGTAGCCATAGTGGTTTTTATATTGTACAAATGGTACCGTATATTCTGTCCACGATACAATAACCTTACCAACAGCTTTCCATCACAGAAAACTTTCGTTATTTTAACAAAGTTTCCCTAGTGGGGAGTGCTGGCTGGACCCCACAATGTTGGGGATTTACTATAATTTTAAAACCTGAATCTGCATTATGTAATATAAACCTTTAAACACACATATAAACATATTCATTAACAAAACCAAAATCATTACCCATATCAATCCCATATTAGCCTTAATACAATCATGTCTGTGTGCAAGAATAATTTATGCAATTCTGATGTCACATGTATCAAAAAGGTTTGGGTTCCCTGTTAGTTCAGAAACAAGCTGTTTTTCTTGTATGTCTGTAATGTATGTTCTCTGATGTTTAGTCTGCTCCACTCAAGTTTTTCATTAGCTTTCTCTCTGAATGCCCTCAGGCAAGCCACATCCAAGAGCTCTTTTATGAGAGACCATAACAATGATAGGGAAAAAAAGTAAATTGGCTCAGAAGCCTCAAGGCCTGCTTCATTTCTGAGCTTCAAGTACTGACCTATTCAGTGAGATGAAAAAAGATAAATAAATAAACAAGTGAAATATATAATATAATTAGAAATATATATTATTTATTTTAGAGTTGAAGAGAAGTAAAATTTTATAGAATTAGAATTTTAGAATTTATATTCAATGGAAATTTCCATACATTTTCTATCTTTTTGAGATTTTATTCATTTCCATAGCTTTTCCATGCTTGAAAAGTAGATGTGACCATCAGGTTTTAAAGCCGTTTTATATTCATTTTATTTTTGAAATTTTTGTTAACAGATTATACTGATTTTGATCCATTCAACTCATGAACTGAAGTTAAAATCATGACCTGCTGACCCTTTAGTAGCTGCAGTCGCATTAGTCATTAAGAAAAGTCATGTTTAAGATAAATTGAGCCATATAAACTGAAGTGACATGAGAGCAAAATTGTGTTTGTGTTGCCCTCGTTTGGTTAAACGTGGTATTACAGTACTAGTAATATAAAATGTAATTTGAAACAAACATTTTAATATACTTCAATTTAAATTTATTTAAATTGCACTTTTATAGCACTTTTATAGCAAATTTATAGCACTTTTATTAATACATATGGTTCCAAATTCATTTTTACAGGAAATATTGCCTCAAACTCCCCACTGAGGCAGCTAAACCTGTCAGTGCTTACAGAAAACTAAAGAAAAAAATTACTTGTTTGCTAATCGCTCCCAAGGAGCGATATGATCCACTCACTGACTGTCTGATCCATATTGCACACAAAACAGCAAATGCCTGCTGAAATTATTGCGGTTCAATTGATCCCGATTTCACCTCTACATTTAAGCTCTTGGTGAGAATAAGCTTGTGGTGAAATGTGGTCCCCTCAATGTAGTATAAACCTTCACACACACACACACACACACACACACACACACACACACACACACACACACACACACACACACACACACACACACACACACACACACACACACACACACACACACACACACACACACACACACACACACACACACACACACACACACACACAAACAATAAGGATCAATAAATTAAATTAAAATAAAAGTTTTAATAAAAAAAATTTATTTTATTTTCTCTCCAGCAGGGGTCCCTCTGGCCATAGTAAAAAAGCCATATAATTTAGTTCTCCTGAAATAGAGTGAGCATCTTTTCATTTATGTGACATACTGATATATTCCCACTCGGAGAAGCCATAGACAGTCAGACTACAGCAGTAAAAGCAACGGGACAGCAATTTTATGAATATTGTATTGTGAAGGGCAACGACGATGTCTTTCCCAAAACAAATATCACCAAATATCAGTATAAATTAAGTCACATAGTTATACAGTTATCTGATATGGCATCTCCCATTAATGCCATGGAAAAGACTAAACGCAGCAAAACTCTGACAGGCTGTAATTAAATGTGACACATTAGCCTCACATTCACCTCATTACAGATAAACAATACAGAATACTGTCACCTGTGGTGTCTGAGATTTGTGCAGACTTTTCCAGATTTCCAATTTCATTCCATTCTCTGAGCATTTTTCTGCAGCCTCGGCTTCCATCCTTCCTGAAAAATGTGTAATTTTTCAATTACTTGATCCATATATTTGGCTGAACCAGAAACCAGCAGCCTTACAAATCACTGATGTTCAGATTTAAATGTTATGTTTGCTCATGCGTGACATGTAAGACCTCGCAAAAATTGTGTCCTTGTGTAGTAGGAACAATGAGAGAAAAAGTCCCCAGACACCAGTAGTGTACCAATTCCCTCAGCCTGGCCTATGCACTCGTAAATAAAGGCAATTCTAGAAATGCTTAATTAAAATGCATAAATCCTGTTTACAGTTTTCAGCCATAAGACACATTTCAGTGGGTTTTAAATGGGTAGGACAGACATGACACCCACCGCTTTTGCTCTGTCTCCCTGGAAAATTCATAAATTTAGTGTTGCACTTGGGCTGAATTGTATGTGTTGAATTAGAGACCCGAGGGGTGAGTTATTGATTAAATTAAGCGGACATGAAACCAATTCAATCAAGCCAGCACCTCTGAAATCACTGGTACATTTCCCAAGACATTATTGCCAGTCAAAAAGAAACACTGTCAGTTAGCTCTCTTATAATGTTGTAGATTCACACTGAACAGACTTGCACTATAGGGACATATTTGACAGTTGCACCACTTCTAACGGCTTCATCACTTTTTTTCTGGTCACCGAGAGTTGAAAGATGTCCAACTTTGTTCATTACTGACACTTTATACCCAGCCATCCATTCACAGAGGAGGAGGCAAGGGATCAGCTGTCACATTCTACTTGTACAATGACAAAACAAAAACAGAGGTGAAATTCATATGGCTGGTGTCCATGTATCCATGTCTGCACCAGATGATGTCTGGCATTTTCAACTGCCAGAGTTAAAAACACAAAACAAAAAAAAAACCTTTGGTGGACACACGCCCTTAAAATGTTTTGAGGACATGGCATTATTATCCATTCTACTGCACTCTGAACTATTCATTGTTTGTCTTTGTAAACGTGCTAAGTGTAGTCAAATAATTTTCAATGTTACACCGCTTCTCACTGCTTTTTCAGCATCTCATGCATGAGCGTCGCCATGTGAAGTTAAAGTTTAAAGCAAATCTAAACTTTTAAAGTAGGTTTCAAAACCTTTTCCTTGTGTTTTTTGTGTTCTTCGTGAACTTAGTTCTGGCTTGATGAAATACGTCCGATTTCCTCTGCCTCCACTGTGAATCGGCATCAGATTATGGTATGTATATCGCACAGAACGCATGAATAAATACAGTAAATTATGTTTTACTTTGTATCTTCAGAATGGTCATTTCTATGATTTGAATTATTTCTACATCATTAGACACGCATAATGTGATTAATAGCTTACAACAGGAGCTGTAACCCAGGAACCGATGAGCCATTGTGTGCAAATCAGAAACAGTACACCCACACACAAACACGTTTCCAATGCTGAGGGGCTTTTAACCATGCAGAGAGAGATCTCTCTCCCTTTATATGCTGTTTGCCCCTCCATCTACCACTTCTTTCTGCTCTTACACTAAAGTCACTGAACAGTAGCTTTTGATTGATTGATATTAAATTAAGCTTCCTTTTGAATTTGCAGGGTTCATGCATTGTGTTTCGTGCCATTAGCAGCATTCAAAAAGATGAATAGAGTGCATTACCAAGTACCTTACGTTCATTTATTATTTCTGTAGTAAAATAGCTGCAGCTTTCGCGCTATAATTTTGCGAATTGTGATTTGGACTTCAGGCCTGATTTTTTTTTTTCATAATCTCTCCAGAGATTTGGCATATAGCATGTGTATTATATGTTGAGACTCAAAGTTGAATCAAGTTTGTGTCATTGGACTTATTGTTTTTACTTTCTTCTGAAAACTTTTTCTGTCTTTTGTATTTGGGGATATTATTCATTAAAAGTTTGGCCTATACCTCTTGACTTGGGATAACAGTTGGATTGTTATTCAAAGGAAGTGCCAATGATTTAGAATAATCCTAAAGGCAAATGCAGGAAAAGCTGCAAATCATATTTGCTCTTCTTTTAATAGGAATTCTGGTGCTCAATCTCTTGGAAACACTCTCAAACAAAAACTTTTTTCCTTTCACATATATGGTTACATAAAATGTTTTCTAATTTTGATAAAACATATCTTTAAAAAGGTCTGAGACTCAAGCATCCTGGTGATTGATAGAAATTATATTGTGAAAGAATTTGATTAATTTGTTACCATGGAATGCATGCAAATAAATAAACAGATAAAATCAACGGAATGTGGGTTACACTCTCTGCCTATTTTTGGTACAGCATCTAAACAGAATGTTTAAAACACTTCAAAATTGTAATACAACTTGGGTAGATTTATGGCTTTTATATGGCATTTTTAGATTAAAAATGGTGTAAAATATGTTTTAGTCTTTTATTTTTTGAAGTGCTTTCACTTCAACAGTAATCAGCTTAGTGTCTTCTTTAAAAAGAAACCAATCTTAGGTCCATTTAAGTTTGGATAGTGTATTTTTACTTCTATGCTCTAAAATGGGGGTGACAGTCAAGGGGAGGGGAAACAGCTTCCTCCTAAAGAGCTCATTTACAGAATGGTAATTTCAGTGCAAAGTGGTGTAGCTTGAACCCAAAATAGCGTCCATCAGAGAGTGCTAAACACTGAAGGTGACAGGACAAGACCCTGATACATCTTAGCACTTACAAAACCCTCTTAAGAGCCCATTTAGCCCATAATTTCCTCATGTAACAAGGCTCTCATGTTATGCACAGGAAAGCAGGACTTGAGAAGCTCATATCATTACAAGTTAGGTAGTTTTGGATGGATTACTTTGCATAGATAGAGCTTGAGAAATGCAAAATAGGGAAGACTGGGTGAAAAGGTGGTGGGAGGTTTTGGAAAATAATGGTGGTTCATCAGAGGAAGCAATCCAGCACAACATTTCTACTTTATAATTTAGCAAAATTAACTCTTACATTATGTTTGCATATAAATGCATTTGCAATGTCTGGACACAACATCCATTCACTCCTTTTTTAATCCCTCAAAAAGTCTCTAGTTACTCAACGCAACCCTGGTTCCCTGAAAGGAGGTGTTATAGCAGACACTAAAGGGGAACTTGCTTTCTCCTAGAATACTGAAGCCCTATGCCTTATTAAGGCCAATGATGTTCAAGCATGCAAAAAAGGGCAGCCACTCCTGTTATATAAACTGTTGCTGACGTCATTGCATGTGTAGCACTGCAACTTAAGCAATGTCTCGCCCCCTCCTCTCAGGGAACCAGGGTTACGTTGAGTAACTCTCATCATTCTCTCAACATTGCGTCCTAGCTGATGCTAAGGAGACCATATAACAGCTGAGGCAGAGCATCAACCAATAAACTTTAAAACAGCTCATATTAAGCTGCGTAGCATCATGACCATAAATGCATCTTGTGGGGGATGATTCGTAAATGCACTGCCACTTATACATTCTTTTCTTTTTCTTCTAATGATTTGTAATGAGTGATTTCTTTTAGTTTTATTCTAATGATTTATAATCAAGTTAGTGATTTATCATTTATGTTTTTGAATGACTTTATGTACACTTCAGTCTATCTCCTATGTAACCAATTATTAGTTAAAGCCTTTACTTTTCTTTTCTGTATTTTTCCATAAAATAAAGATGAATAATGTCTGTACTTCTTACCACATAGAGCATGTAATCAGAATGCCTTGAAAAGTCTTTCTGTTGATAGTTGGAGCCTAGGACCAACTAGTCTTGTGCTCTGTATTGGTGAGGTGATCAACTGGCACCATAAGGAGATGAATGGCTTGATGTTCTCAACAATCTGATGTCTAGAAAAACAATTCTGCAACCTGGAAGGTCACTTAACTCGTAAACCAGAGATCTTGTTGTCAACCATGTGATCGACAAAGATATGCTTCTGACTATCTGCTCTTGTGTGGAAAATTACTCGTTTTGTTTACCTTTCTTTCTTTCTTAGCCTATCAGAATCATTTAACCTTCAGAAATGACATAGTTAGTAGCCTATGTTATCGTATAATTGCTGTAACAATGTGAATGTAAGCAGGGCAGCCTAACAAGCACCTTGTGAGACTTGTAGCTGGCTTCTGCTGATGGGAATCTTTCCCCAGACCTATTTTTCCACCCACAAACTACCTCACTACTCCCCCTGTGGTCAATAGAAACCCCAATTCCCTGGTGACTCAAAAACGAAGGCAGAGGAGGAACAACACCGTCCCAGAGCCCGCCGCCGGCCAGGAGGCCGTCCCAGAGCCTGCAGCACCTCCAGTCAGCCCTGCCGAGGCCAAGAAGGCGGTGGACCTTTTTTTAGTTTTAGTAACCCTGCCCCTACTGTCCCAGAGGATGACCCAGAGCCCTCGCGACCTGACCCGCCGGCCAAGCCTAAACTCTCGCGGCCTGACTCGCCAGCCGAGCCTGAACTCTTGCGGCCTAACCCGCCTGATCCCACTGGTCCTGCCGGAGCCCCCCTGGCTCACCCCTCCGGCACCACCCTGACCGCCTGCTGGGACCTCTGACCTGCCGGAGCCCCCCAGGCACACTCCTCCGGCATTACCCTGGCCGTCTGCTGAGACCCCTGACCTGCCGGAGCATGCCTGGCTCACCCCTCCGGCACCCTGATTGGACTCTGTTCTTTTTGTTTTGTTTTTGGGACTTTTTTTCTTTCATCTTGAGGACTGCTTAGTTTTTTTGCTTTTGGCCTTTCGTCTTCCCTCCCTCCATTTCTCCCCAGTTGTCCCTGTGGTTTATTTTTCCCCTTGTCACTGATATCTGTTTATGGTTCTGTGGTGATGTTTCGGTCTTGTTCAGTTTGTCTGGTGTTCAATGTAGGGACGCCAGGTGGCGTCTGTCACTTCAGTTTGAGTTTCTAGTGTGTTAGTTGACAGAGCTCTGACACTGTTCCTTTGTTGTGTCTTGTGAAACCCCGCCCATTTTGTTCCCTCATTAACCTTTATTGATTCCAGCTGTTTCTACTCGTTACCTTCCTCATGTGTTCCCTATTTAATCCCGGTAGGTCTGCTGTCCTGTGTCGTGTCGTTGTCTTTTTGTGGGATGTCTTCTTGTTTGGTCATTTCACTGTTTGTACTCCCCGTTCCATCCGGTTTGTTTGTTTTATGTTCTGTTTCTTAGTTTTGTTAGGTTTCCCCCCTCGTGGGTGTTTCTTTTGTATGTTTGTTTATTTATTTATTGCTAATAAATCCTTCTTTACCACTGCACTTGAGTCCTCAATACCAGTCAGTTGCCAGGCAAAGTCTTGAGTAGACATTCTGCTTACCCATGCCCATGAGGATGCCATGCATCTGGTATAATGAGCTTAAAGCCCACTCCGGTATACCTTGCCCTGTCACGTCTATAATCCAATGAGGTAGTCTTTGTTTAGGGACAGGCAGGCCTTTACATTGACCCACAAAGCACATAAAGAGTTGTTCTGACAGCCTAAAACAGTTGCAGCACTCAATATAGATTCAGAGTGCAAATACAGGGAGAAGCACTCTGTACATATGTGAGTCCTCAGCACTCAGATTCTCAGGAAAAAAGATATGCACTATGCACTATCTGCACTCGAAGTTTAGGAGATTAGGAGCTGATTTTACAGTCTCCTAGCCCAAACTTCAAACATGTAGCGCTGACATTGCTTGTAAATTACAAGCTGTGTTAAAAGAGAGCAGGTGTAACTCCACTGTCTCCAGTGGCTCAAATGATAGTCCTGGGAGCACCATGAAAACCAAATTCAAATCCCAAATAGCCAAACAGCCATGGTAGGGCAGCCAGGAGAGTTCAAATGTCTAGCGCCAGACAAAAACTTTATGATCAGATAATTCTTTCCCACTGAGTAATCTTCTAGCTAAACATGTGATAAGCTGAAAGAGCAGACAAATAAACTTTAAGGTTGGAAAGTGTCTGCTCATCATCTAGTTGCTCTTGTAGGAATATTAGTATGACTGATACGGGACAGTAAACCGGGTCATCATCTTTTCTCTTTACACAAATTCTCAAACACTCTCCACTTATGGGCATAGAAAGGTCTAATCAAAGGGGCTTATGTCTCTGTGATTGTGTTTAGTAAACATTGTGGCAAATCTCACATCACTAGCAGACTAAACTCATCAGCCACACATACAGGTTTCACCTCTCTGGACTAGAGTGCCATATCATGCCTCACGCTTGGGACAGGAGGTCTCTTCTCAATGGGACACTCATGGGGGCACTTATAATAACTCCATCAGCTCCACCATAAATAGTTGAGAATTGACTCCTGCTCTTCCCTGATTTTCTCAAGTACCAGGGAAACCACCTTCATTGGAAAAAAATGCATATTTGCAGCCGCTCAGCCAGCAATAAGCCAATGCATCCACTCCCAGTGTAGGCTCCATCAGTGGGAAGTAAAGCAGGAAGTGTGCTCTCTTCCAAGGCAAACAGATCAACCTCCGCTTTTCCAAATATTTCTCAGATCATGGCTACTGTCTTGGGATGCAGTCTCCACTCCCTGTGGACTAACCCGAACCTCTTGACAGTAAGTCCTCCCCACAATTAAAGCAGTGCAGGATGTGCACAGAGCGAATAGAGACAAAATTTTGTTCTGGCCACATTAGGAAACTCCTCGCCATTTTCTGAAGCCAGTGAATATCACCCTGGTGATTTATATAAGCCACTACTTCTGTATTTTCTGTTCAAATAAGGACATGGTGACGGCAAATATGTGTGAGGAAGCATTCTAGCCCATCAATGCCATCGCATAGGGCACCCCAGCCCGTGCTTAATGCATCTGTAGTTACAGCTTTCCACCTGACAACTTGCCCCATCATCACTCCCTGGCTGTAGATTATGTTGCTGAACCAAGGTTTCAGTGCATCCCAGCAGCTGCAGGTCACTTTGACACGCATCTTGCCATTTCGCTACGCCTGGCGCAGAATGCAAGCTTTCAACCAGAGCTGAAATGTTGCATGTGCAAAATTACAAAATGGCATACTGCTGACCTGGCTGCCATTAGCCTCAATGTCTTTTGGAAACTCTTCAGGGGTGGTAAACTCCCCAGCTTGAACATATTGAGAGAACGGATTATAACACGAGAGAGTTGGGCTCGCATTGACAGTGAATCCTCTATTCCTAAGAATAAAATGGTCTTCTGTACATTGGCAAAAAGCCTTACACAGGAAGGGGTGATGGAGCTTTGATTTCTGACTATTTGATTTCTTACTATTTACATTCTCAGAATTAACCAGTAGTCTGTATGATTCAGGATACACATTCCACTTGATTTTAGAGATGACAGTGCCACAACCATGCATTTTGTGAATCTCAGAAAGAGCCTTTGATGAGGGGCTATCTGAATATAAAAGTAGGCGTCCCTCAGGTCTACCGTAATGAACCAATTCCTAGGCCGAAAGTGTGCAATGATTTGTTTTACAGTGATCATTTTGAATGAGTGCTGTGACAGCATGCGGTTCAATAGTCTTAAATCCAAAATCCATATGTCATAACATTGACTGTTAGAGACCAATGGAGGTGATATGAAGGCACAGGCATAGACCAGTATAATCCAAAGACTGCACTTTTATTAAAACAGAAACCAAGATTTAGGGTTCTACCTACTAGTATTACAATACATTCAAAGAGAGAAAAAGAAGAAAAAAAAACACATGACTTAGCATATATTTGTTCGATCCTACAAAGTAAAATTTGCTTAAGCAGCACATATGTCATTTCCACTTCACTCACTGACCCCTCCTCTCTTCACAAAGGCTGAGAGGGTCTGGCTTAAGTACATTAAATTCCCACCAGAACTGGAACTAGATTAAACCATCTTTGTGGCCAGGTAGCAGCAACCTCCTCCCAAAAATACATTGACCTCATGTATAAAGAAACTAGATGTCTTTAGCAACAGAAAAATAACAGGTACAAAATATGCAACTAATAAAAAATAATTTGTTTACCTCTTTTACGACCACCTCTTTAGGAAACCCAAACCAACCCTGAAGTAAACGCGAGCACCAAACCCATGGTTGACAGCAGAAGCAAGTGTCTTTGTTCCTCACATTTCTCATTATATAAACGGTATAGTAGAACAAAAGTTGAATGTGTTTACTTAAATGAAAACTGAGAGCAGGATTGTTAAATGATGAGTGTGATGATATTCGTTGATATGTGCACCTATCACCAAACACGACTGCATCTTCATTTACATGAATGCAATTTTACCACAACAGCACAACAAATGATACATCCAAACACATTTCTTGAAATATAAACGGTTCAAACAGAGTGTGACAATAACTGTAAAAATTGTACATTGCGTTCAAGCGCTCCTATTACCAGGACTAGGTGACAGTTTTACAACTGCATCTCACCATGACACTGTCGAAGGCCAGTTTTTCGGAACCAGAAAATAGATGCATTAATAGTCACTCTCTCGATCCTCATGAGACACCTCTATTGCAAGAGTGATAATGCATGTATTATGCGGATTGCATGTTCTTTAATAGTAAATGTATCTTGTGGCTGAACATTAGACATCATCATGCTGCTGAAGCGGGGTGGTCTGCGATAAAACTGCAGAGCATAGCATCTTAACATGGTTCTTATTATTCATTCTGAAATGCCCAGAATCACTTGTCAAGCGCGCACAGTTTGATAGAGGTTGAATAATTCTGCACCGTACACAAGGCAGTCCTCCATTTTGTGATAGGATAATTTCTGAATGGTCTGGCACATTGTGCTTTGTAAGAAACGGCTCGCTTCTCTGTAATGAGGGACTGCTTATGCCACACAAGCAATTGAACCAGTTTCAAATGAACCAGCTTGCTGGCTTTTGCTCTGGCTCTCCATCTACGCTGCAAAGTTCTTTCCTCCTCTGCCTGGGGCTGTCAGGGACAGTAAACTTCATCAAAATCCTCAGTGAAGTTTGGGCCAACATTGGGATAGGGTCCAGTAGTGGATAAAAGCAAGACAACATAAGTTATAACTGTAATTAAACTAAATTATACCAGTTCTAGCTCCATTCAACATATATTCTCTGGTCTGTAGGCATCATTGTCTCTCTTCAGCTCAAACGGTGCAATATACTGCTACTGACGGTTTTCTGACATTTTCAGTTCATTTTGTTCTATTTTGTTCCTGGTATGACCTCTTGTATCTCCACTCTTTTCTTGAAAGGGGGCCGGGAGCACCAGCTACTGAAATTTAAAGGGAAAAACACAAAAACAGTATGTTTTTGCTCACACCCAAAAGGTGGCAATTTTAACATGTTATAAAATGAATCTGTGGGGTATTGTGAGCTAAAACTTCACATCCAAAGTCCCCTTTTTACAAGTTGAAAAAACGTGTGTTATGCAACATAAAAATAAATGATTTAGACAAATAATAAAAATGACATTGGCCAAATATCCAAGTAAAATATTTCAGAAATATATCAGAAATAAAATGTTCAATGAAGGATTTATAGATAACATTTTTGTGCTAACATTTTGAAAACAATATTGAAGAACTGTTGAAAAAACATTCTATTAATGTTACTAGAGGAATGTAACATTAGGTTCAGATAACCTTCCCAGAATGTTAACTATCAAAATAAAGTACATATACAATGATCCTATTAATTGTTGTTTTTTAACATCAAAAATAGCAGGGAGTGATTGTTTGTAATGATTGCCGTAATAATTGCTTTTATTTTCATTTGTTGCCACAAATAGAACAGAAATAACACATTGAGTAAACGTTTTAAATAAATATATGGAATTATAAATCAACAATGTGAAAGATCTTGTTAAAAAAGACTCTATCTCAGTATTCTCTCTTGAGATTTAAACTTTGCTGCAAGCAAGCACCTGCGTGAGTAAAATGTACCTCAAATAACCTTTATATTTTGCAAAACAAGAAAATGAATTACAATAGTTCATTTCTGTGATTTCATGTTAAGGGTGAGGGAGGGGATAAACAAACTGTGATGTTTTTGCTGAACAACAGTGCACATCGTCTTCCCCGAGTTGGTGCTCGGGTATAAACAGTCAGCACTTCAGTCACATTCTGCTGCATATGCACACAGTACAACCCACCTTGTTTATGGGAGGTGATACATTAGAGAGAGAGAGAGAGCGAGAGAGAGAAAGACACTGATGACTTACAATATTCAATAGGATTCAGAACATAGTATCCTGAACAAAAGAACACAATCTTCTGTTACATGGTGACAAATAACTATTGGTTAGTTTTTTTGTGTGTGTGTGTGATAAATCGGGGCTTCTCTGCACACTACTTTTGTGGGAAAACTGCTTATCATTCAATAAATAAAGCTAATCTTCAACATGTTTACACTTAAATATTAAATTATGGATTAAAACAAATATATGCTGTTTTATTAGAGAGGTCATAGAAAATTGCCTGACAAGTAGAATTCAGTTTACTGCACTTCTCGTTATCTTTTCGGTATTTTTTTGTTTGTACAACATTGTTTATATCATATAATACACAAATGGGTAGATTTAAGGGTGGGGTTGGGTTACGTGTTCAAACGTATCTAAACAGCGTGAAAAAAATACATGTAAATAAAACTTTGCAGGCTAATAAAATTGAAAATCACATATAATTTCATCCTGACAATAGTTACCCAGCATGTAAAAAAAAATGATACAGTGTACGTTGAAAAGTGACGACGAAGGGTCCTGACAAAGCATCAATATGTGACAAGTTGGCAGCGAGAACATGGTGCAAAAGACACAAACGCAATAGTTAAATGTCCGTCTAGCACATGATTACTTTGAAAAACAATGGAGAAGCACAGCAGTGGAATGCAAAAACAAGTTGTGTGTAAACAGCTACGGCTCCGACTGTTACATGTGGGTGGCTGTCTCGAAGGAGTGCCTGACGAAGGAAACAAAACTTAAACAAAGACAAGAAAAACTAGAAAACAAACACACCACAGTCATGTTTAACTTAACTGAATACAGGAACAATAAGAGGACTGAAACAGAGGGCTTAAATACAGGGACAAACGGAGCAAACTAATTTGATAATTAGTGATTGATTAACCCTTTGCACAATCACACCGGTGTGATTATAAAGTTCACTCTATTCTTCTCCCACTTCACCGGCCACTTACTGTCATGTATTTTGGGAGAAGTCAAGTCAAGTCAAGTCACCTTTATTTATATAGCGCTTTTTACAATGTAGATTGTTTCAAAGCAGCTTTACAGTGGTCACAGAAAAGACAATATAAACAAAATTTGTTTGGCTGAACAGCAGCTCCAAAAGAGCAGGCGAATCAATACAATTGATGAACTTTAAGTGTTAAGTTTCCCCAACTGAGCAAGCCATAGGCGACAGCGGCAAGGAACCAAAACTCCGGCAGGTGACGTAACGAATGAAGAATAGAATGGAGAAAAAACCTTGGGAGAAACCAGGCTCAGTCGGGGGACCAGTTCTCCTCTGGCCAAAGCCAAACAGTACATGATTATTATATTGACAACAATTCAAGTCCAATATGAAGTCCAATTTGGTCCGGTTGGAGATGGGTTCATGATCGTCACAGGGGAGTGTCTAGTAGAGTCACGGTCTCCGCAGACACTTCAGGGTAGTGCTGTGCTCGTGTCCAGGTCCTTCATCTGATCTGGATACGGCCCGGATCCGGCTGACCACGGTAACCTCGGAATAAACAGAGAACAATATCAGCGTAGATGCCATTCTTCTTCTGATGTATCGAGTACATCAGGTGTTATGGGAATGTTCTCGGTTCCGGCTTATCTAAATTATGCAGCCTAACAATCATTTTACATGATTTGGATTAAAATGTATGTATAATGTGTTATGTGTATGCCAGGTTGAAAAGATGTGTTTTTAGTCTAGATTTAAACTGACAGAGTGTGTCTGCTTCCCGAACTGTATTAGGAAGACTGTTCCAGAGTTTAGGAGCTAAATAGGAAAAGGATCGACCGCCAGCAGTTGACTTTGATATTCTAGGTATTATAAGCTGGTCAGTATTTTGGGATCGCAATAGACGTGAAGGACTATAATGTGTTAAGAGATCGCTCAAGTACTGGGGAGCTAAACCATTTAATGCTTTGTAAGTAATTAGCAAGATTTTAAAATGTATTCGGTGATTAATAGGAAGCCAGTGCAGGTTTGACAGAACTGGGCCAATATGCTCATATTTCCTGGTTCTAGTAAGAACTCGAGCTGCTGCATTTTGGACCAGCTGGAATTTGTTTATTAAGCGTGCAGGGCAACCACCTAGTAGAGCATTACAATAATCTAGCCTTGAACTCATGAACGCATGAACTAACTTTTCCGCATTTGTCTTAGAGAGCATATGTCGCAATTTAGATATATTTTTAAGATGGAAGAATGCCGTTTTACAGATGCTAGAAACATGGCTTTCAAATGAAAGATTGGTATCAAAGAGCACACCCAGGTTTCTAACTGACGACGAAGACTTGACAGAACAGCCATTGAGTGTTAGGCAGTAGTCTAGATTATTACGCGCTGAACTTTTTGGTCTAATAATTAGAATCTCTGTTTTTTCAGAATTAAGCAGTAGAAAGTTATTAGTCATCCAATTTTTTATATCGGTTATGCATTCTGTTAATTTAGTGAATTTGTTTGTTTCATCCGGATGAGAAGAAATATAGAGCACTAACAGAGAGATACAACCACGATCGGATGATAAGAGCAAATCATTAGTAACTCTAATAAGAGCAGTCTCAGTACTATGATATGGTCTAAATCCTGACTGGAAATCCTCGTAGATGCTGTTTCTTTCTAGAAAGGAACATAGTTGTGAAGATATTGCCTTTTCTAGAATCTTTGACAAAAAAGGTAGATTCGATATCGGCCTGTAATTAACTAATTCTGTAGGATCAAGTTGTGGTTTTTTAATAAGCGGTTTAATTACGGCCAGCTTAAAGGTTTTTGGTACGTATCCTAATGACAAAGAAGAATTAATAATATTAAGGAGAGGATCTATGATCTCTGGAAGCAACTCTTTCAGTAGCTTAGTTGGTATTGGGTCTAGCATACATGTTGTTGATTTTGATGATTTAACGAGTTTAGACAATTCTTCCTCCCCAATAGCAATGAAGGAGTGGAATTTTTCTTCGGGGACACTAAAATTTACTGTATTTTGTGATATTGTAGTAGACGGTTGCATGGTTATAATTTTCTCTCTAATATTATGAATTTAGCAAGTAAAGAAGTCCATGAAGTCATTACTGCTGTGCTGTTTTAAAGCATCTGGGGTTGAGGCTTTATTTCTTGTTAATTTAGTCACTGTCTCAAATAAATACCTAGGGTTGTATTTGTTTTCTTCTAAGAGGGTGGAAAAGTAAGCAGATCTAGCTGATTTTAAGGCTTTTCTGAATGCAATAGAGCTGTCTTTCCATGAAATGCGAAAAACCTCTAGCTTAGTTTTTTTCCAGCTCCGCTCCATTTTTCTGGCTGCTCTCTTGAGGGCCCGGGTGTGCTCGTTGTACCACGGTGTTGGACTATTTTCTTTAATCTTCTTTAAGCGCAACGGAGCAACAGTGTCTAAAGTGCTGGAAAAGAGAGAGTTAATAGTTTCTGTTGCAACATCAAGTTCTTCTAGGCTATCTGGGATGTTAAGTAGATCAAACTGATCAGGAAGATTATTTATAAAGCTATCTTTTGTGTTAGGAGTGATAGTTCTACTATATTTATAACAGGGAGTTAGTTTTTCGACTTTGGCTAAAGGTAGTCTACACGCAACTAAGTAATGATCTGAGATGTCATCGCTCTGCTGCAGAATTTGAACAGTATCAACATTGATCCCATGCGACAATATTAGATCTAAAGTATGATTATGAGAATGAGTGGGTCCTGATACATGTTGTGTAACTCCAATAGAGTTTAAGATGTCTCTAAATGCCAATCCCAATGCGTCTTTTTCATTATCTACATGGATATTAAAATCACCGACAATTATGACTTTATCTGCAGACATTACTAATTCTGAGAGAAAATCAGCAAATTCTTTGATAAAGTCTGTATGGTGCCCTGGTGGCCTGTATAGAATAGCCAGCACAAAAGTTAAACAGGAATTATTACTTGCACTAGATAATTTTACATTAAGGACCATCGCTTCAAAAGTGACTGAATTTGTGTTGTAAATCAGACAGATCGGATTCTCTGATCTGCAGCGCAATTTAACATGATGACACCCGTCGCGCACCAGAGATCAGCTAACCTGATCAGTATAAAGGTTTTTAAACGACAAACCACCTCCACTTCCACATACTTGACACTTCCAAATGCCACATGCCCTTTCTACATTTTATTTCCCACATTCTACCTTTAATTCTGCGTTCTCATATGCTATCTCCCCCTATTCCTCGTAGAGACTAAGATTATAAGAAGCACACAGATGGAAGTCCTCACTGGGCCCAGCTTCTTTTCATCTAAGGACTTTATCAAGAAGAACACTCAATGTTATACACACTCACATTCCGTCTCCTTTTCTCACATACTCTCTCTGTCTCATACACACTCCACATATCTCGTTTTGCAGCTGGAAGCAATGATTTGATTCAGTGCTTTTGAGAGATTGGACCCCCGTCGTTCATTCAGCCACGGCCCATCCCTGAACTCTTTCTTGCCATCCGTTGAGGACCTCACACTGTTAAACTGTCTGTCTTTAAGACTTTTGATATCGCTCAACATTGACATATGTACTGCCTGTTTGATCAGACAAATAGCATGGACTAAATAATGATGTTAAGGAAACCCTCATATGGTAAGCTGTGTAGATACTGTAGTACTTTAAACATCTTAGTGGGAAGACTAGTGGGAACTTTATTTTTTAATTTTCTGACTTAAAAAAAATAGTTATAACATAATTCAATTTTATCACTTTACAAAGATAATGGGCATGCTACTTGGTCTATTAATGGTCTCTGACCATTCTGAAACATGCAGGATAATTCAAAATAAATAGGATAATTTAATAATAATTTTTGTGAATATTATTAAAGGCCAGATAATGTTACTGGAAAAACTGACATATAAGTTTACCAGATGATTAGTTCTGAGAATGTTCCCTGTTAGCTTATTAAACTTTCTGCGGATGTGTTCAAACTGGGGTTTGACCCTACATGGTGAAACAAAATAAGCTGCATGTTTGTTGTTTGTTGCCTCCACACCAATAAAAAATAGATCATGGTAAATATGTTTAGCTAGACTTTGCTAAAAGATGTTTAGCAAAATATGTTTGGCAGAGAATGTGGTGCTGTCCTAACATGCCATTCTCACAGAAAACATTTTTGCATTTCAATGCTGATTTTTCCTTGTTTTTTTTAAACATGCGATAGACAGAGGGTTTTGACCATTGTGTTCAAGTGTCAAGATCTTTTTTGTTGTTCTTATTTCACTGCGATAGGACTGGAGTAAAACATTTTGCTCGTGATCTACTGACAAAGTGCAAATTAAAGAACACAGACACAGGCGGATAATTTCCATAATGATCAACGCAATCTATCTAGAGTACATTTTTTACATTTATGCATTTGGCAGATGCTTTTATCTAAAGCGACTTACATTGCATTCAAGGAACACATTGAATCAGTTCTTGCTTTCCCTTGGATCAAACCCATGACCTTGGCAGTATAAGCACCAATTCTCCACTGATTAAGCTACAGGAAAGCGTAGCACGAATTAGCATTTGGTTAAAGATTTGTATTTCTGGGCTGTAAATAATGGCACAAATACCAAACTGACTAGTACAAATCTTAGGAAATCACCTTGCATGAGGCATTTAAATACTCTTCTCCCATAAATTTTGCATCGGAATGCAAAAGCTTCTAAAAATGCATAGGCAAAAAGATCAGCAAAAACAACCGTCCTCGCTTTTTCAGTGCTAATTTTCACTATTTGTCTTTAGTAAATCTTAACATTTGTTTTTTGTTTACACCGGAAGAGAGTTTGTGCTGACACTAGCTGTTAGTAAATGTGGCCAACGATGTTTTATTAACAAAGTTTGGAAGGAACACATTCAAATGATCTACCCAGTCAGCACTAGAGGAGGCCTATATATGTATGACTCATCTATGTTTCTCGACAGTTTTCTGCATCCCTCCACCACCCCACCTCTTCATTATTGGCTGGTTCTTATCCTAGCCAGGGATTGCAAAATATGTATTTTTTTACTATATGTGATTATTTATAGGCTAAGTGTGAACTTGTGAAATGAAAATATGGAAATCACAGTCAACTGCTTTGTATATCCCTTCTGTGTAAAGGGAGTAGTGAACACTCTGTGAATCATAACAGCTTTTTACTATTGCTCACAGGTCCTCCAGTATTTCTGTAAGATCTTAAGGTTAAATATAGACTTAAATATAGGGGAGCAGCACAGCTGAACCCGCATCTAATTTTCTCTTGTCAACTATTTCCCTCGAGGGAGTCTGACCAACTCTAGCTGAAATGAAATTAACGAACTGCTGATGCATATGATCAGACCATTGACTCTATTTCCTTCAGATTGCTCTTAAATACATAAAAAAGCCTGGAAATTTTACTAACCCAATATTTCAGAGAGTTGAACAGAAAGAGATGATCTGATATGAGGAAGAGATGGCATTAAAAGGTTATACTTATTCAATCTGCTGCTTAACCCAATGGATAAATCTTTAATGAAGTAATGATTAATCTATTTAATAAAAGTTCAGAATTACAGAATGCAGCTCATTTATCTTAGACTAAAACTGAATGGTTAATTTCAGCCTGACTTACTGTGAGACTGAAAAAGAAAGTCATTTAAAGCATTAGTCTTCTAAATCAGTTTCATACGGAAGACAATTTTTGGCCTCTATAAAAAGTAATTAACTTCTCACAACCCTTTCTCATGCCCACCCGTGCAAAAATCACACAAAACGATTCAGGAAAGTGAGGCGTATCACATAACTGATCAAAGGCAAATCCACCCAAAGCTTAAGGATCTTGAAAATCCATTAGCATTGCAACAAAAGTCGAAGTAGCCTTCCATCAGGAACCAAATTGTTGAGATCTGGGGAGCAATTGAATAAATTCAATTAATTAAAGTATTAAAAACTGATTGAGCAGGGCATTGAGGCTGGAACCGAACTAAATGGAATTCGATAAAATGTCATTTGTTTGTCATCGTTCACCTAGCCTATTAAACATTCATTCAGAATAAACCAATTTAAAAGGTCTACCTGAGACTGTAATGGGTAAAATATAAATTTCCATCAGTTTATCAAAACATTTACAGCCCAGACACATTGAGAAAAGTCATTTTTGTATGTGTAACAATGTTTAACGTTCAGGGAGGAAGGAGGCGGGAACCGGCAGACATTTAAACAGACTTTAATGATAAATAAAACAAACTCAAAACGAAAGTAATGGCGGCGGCCCCTCGCGGTCGACCGCCGCCCACACAAAACATAACAAAAACTCCAGGCCTGGTCCTCTCTCGCTTTCACTGTCGTCGCTCCTCCTTTTAAGTCTCCGCTCCTCCGTGAGAATCAAGAGACACCGGTGGCTCGCAGGTGTCGCTCATTCTCAATCACGCCACCGGCTCTCGTGACGCTCTCACGGTCCCTCGACCCCGCCCTGCTCGCCACATACCCCCAACGCCCTTCGCAGGCCGGGGGGTACCCACGAGTCTGCGCTCTACTCCCCCCTCCCCTCCTCCGGGGGGGGGCCGATCACGGCGGCCGCGGTACCTGGGGGTAAGGACAGACGAGGCGAGGGAAAAGGAAACGGAGACAAGAGGAGCGACAGTGACGAGAGAGGGGAGAGGAAAAAAAAAAAAAAAAAATCTTGATCCGGTTCCCCGACACGCTGCCTCTCGGTCCTCGACCGCTCGAGAGCTTCTTCCTCGCGGTGCTGTGCGATGGCACTGGACGCAGATCCGTGGACGGGCTGGCGCTCCTCCGCCTCCTGGCGGCCGGCGACGACTCCTCCTTGCGAGGGCAGCCGGCAGCGAGTCCCCGTTCCCCGCTCCTCCCCGTTCACGGCGGACGGCAGCAGGCTCCGGCGCGCTGGCGAACGGGCGACTCCTCCGCTCCCTCACGGACGGCAGCCTCCCACCTCGACCCAGGAGCACGGCAGGGCTCTCCGTCCCACGCGATCCTTCGGCGCTCCAGTGCCACCGCCGCGGGCAGCACCTGACGACCCTCTCGTCTTCTCGCGTGCTGCCCGACCTCCGCAGCACCGCGAGCCCTCCCGGCAGCGAGGGCTCTTTGACAGCGTGTCCCTCCGACCTCCCGGGTTTCGGCACCAGTGTAACAATGTTTAACGTTCAGGGAGGAAGGAGGCGGGAACCGGCAGACATTTAAACAGACTTTAATGATAAATAAAACATAAACTCAAAACGAAAGTAATGGCGGCGGCCCCTCGCGGTCGACCGCCGCCCACACAAAACATAACAAAAACTCCAGGCCTGGTCCTCTCTCGCTTTCACTGTCGTCGCTCCTCCTTTTAAGTCTCCGCTCCTCCGTGAGAATCAAGAGACACCGGTGGCTCGCAGGTGTCGCTCATTCTCAATCACGCCACCGGCTCTCGTGACGCTCTCACGGTCCCTCGACCCCGCCCTGCTCGCCACAGTATGACATTTATTGTTTTGACATTTCTGTAAAATTGTTTGTACTGTTATGTTTCTTTCGCTTTTGGGGATATTTTAAAAAGTGAAATTGGAAGTTATTTGGTACTAAAAGAGTGTTTAGAATTATCCAAAATGTGATTTTGGTTTTGAGTTGGTTTTACATATCGTGAGAGTTCAGAAATTAAATATCCGTTGAGTGCTGCTAAAATAAATATTTTATCGCATTTGAAAATAATGAATCACCTCCCATAAACTATATATATATATACTGTATATATATATTTTTTATTTTTTTTATTATATATATACTATATTATATACTATAATACCTTTAAGGTATGCATCTTGGTACAAGGCAATAACTTTGAATAAATGCAGGACTGAGTAATTTTGTAAATGAAGAGCAAGAGATTTAAAGTCAACTGTCTTTGCCTCAGAAATCCAGAGCCATTGTGGATATTTAATCCATGCATTGCATAGTCTTGGTTCAACAACATTATTAGTTCTGCTATAGCAATCTCACATTCACTTTAGGGAAAGACGATAGAAGTCAAATGATCAATGCCTTTGTAGTATTTCCTCGGTTCTAGCTGGTGGCAAATTAAGGTCTTACTTTAAAAAGATAGAGTATGGTGTCCTCTTTGCAAGACAAGACACCATGCTGTGCAGTTTATTACATTGTGTGTGTGTTGTTACTTTTAAACGACACTGGTATAGATAAAACGAAGCCAACTTCAAATGAAAAGACACATACAACAATCAAAAGAAACACTGTACATGTGTAGATTATGTTTTGGTCAGATATCCTGATTAAAGTTTTTTTTTTTTTATATATATAATGGTGAACATATAAAGTGCCAGCCAGATTAATGAAGTTATATACAAATTAAAGTCATGTACTTTTATGTTGTGTTTCACACAGAAAGGATGAATTATGCTTTAATGTTTTCATATCCACTGTTTTGGAATGAGCCTCAGCAATAATCTCTTTCCTTTTACCAATGATTTTATAGAAACATGAGAAAGTATGGATTTAAAAAATAACCACAAATATTCTAAACAAAATCCCAAGGGATGACAAATGACCATCTAAACTAAAACAAGTCACAACTGTAGTGTCTTTCAGGTGAAATAAACCTTATGTGATGATAACAATAATAAAAAAAGGTACTGGGATAAGTGTATCAGTAATTGGTTGTGTTTCTGCTATTGTGTATGTCAAGGCAGAAACAAATGACAGCAGTAGGAGCTGCAAATTGGAACAATCACAATCGCTTACTGTTGTCGTCAGTGAACTGCCTGGGTGACAAAACTGTCAGTCAAGAAAATTGTTGAGAAAGACAAAGTTAGTTTAGCAATTTTGAATTTTTGTACCGGGCTGATCCGCATCATCAGCAGCTCTCCAAAGGTTTTATTTCACAAAATCATTCTGCTGAAATGCAAAGCTTTCAGCCCTCTTTGGTTTCATATATTATGCAACATTCCATATTAGGCAACAGTTAATATAGGTGGCTCTTGTATCTCACTCTGCTTTAAAAGGTTTTTTTAGAAAAAACAATTTTTTGTTCCTCATTGCAGGTGATCATACAATTTTGTTAGTGGAAATACCTCTGGGTTACATGTCAATTGCATTAGAAACATCACTTGACATAGATGTGAAACCGTAAAGTGATTTAGGATGGAATAAGCACTTTAGGCTAGGCCTCTCATGAAAAGAAGAAAAATAATTTCTGTTTTTGAAACTCAAATTCAACCGTTTCAATTTGTTTTTTGGAAAATCAAATAAACGTTGAGTACACTGCACAGTAATTTTCTGAATTTATCCTCCTTTTTGCTTTTGGTAATGATTCTCAACTTTATAGTCATTATTTTATTTGAAACCAGGGCCCTATTTGAACACTACTGAAAGAATGACATGCGCAACGATTTATCTTTCATTAAAAGGTCAGATGTACTCAAACACTGAGAAAGAATCTTATTTTACTGCTGTGGCATGAAGGACAGAGATATAATAAATACAAGTGTTTGCCACCGCTCCAGTGGAACACACATTGCTTCTGGGACTTGATGACTTGTTTTGTGAGGGCGTATTGTAGAGGCCAGATTATGTTTGCCAACGCACGAACAACCACAGGTAGAAACTAACAGATGAAACCTCAGAACCATCAAGACATCAGGTTCAAAAGACATCTATTTCTGTCCGTGGGTGGGAAAGAGAGCTTACAGCTGCAAAAAGAAACAGATAATGATCCACAAACAGCCCCCAAACTCCACGCAAAAACAACATTGTGGCAGAGGAAAAGCATAATGGGAGAGCTCTATACTATCGACCAATCCTATTTACTAGTCTATAGATATGTCACCACCCTCTCGATGTCTCATTAGGCTCTGGAAGTTTTAATAGTAAACACATTATAATGTCTCCCAAGAAGAATTTAAATCAGTAAAGTGTGTTTTAAGAAGTAACAGCATTCAAAGTCAATACAATGCGCATATATATATATATATATATATATATATATATACAGGGAGTGCAGAATTATTAGGCAAATGAGTATTTTGACCACATCATCCTCGTTATGCATGTTGTCTTACTCCAAGCTGTATAGGCTGGAAAGCCTACTACCAATTAAGCATATTAGGTGATGTGCATCTCTGTAATGAGAAGGGGTGTGGTCTAATGACATCAACACCCTATATCAGGTGAGCATAATTATTAGGCAACTTCCTTTCCTTTGGCAAAATGGGTCAAAAGAAGGACTTGACAGGCTCAGAAAAGTCAAAAATAGTGAGATATATTGCAGAGGGATGCAGCAGTCTTAAAATAGCCAAGCTTCTGAAGCGTGATCATCGAACAATCAAGCGTTTCATTCAAAATAGTCAACAGGGTCGCAAGAAGCGTGCAGAAAAACCAAGGCGCAAACTAACTGCCCGTGAACTGAGAAAAGTCAAGCGTGCAGCTGCCAAGATGCCACTTGCCACCAGTTTGGCCATATTTCAGAACTGCAACATCACTGGAGTGCCCAAAAGCACAAGGTGTGCAATACTCAGAGACGTGGCCAAGGTAAGAAAGGCAGAAAGTCGACCACCACTGAACAAGACACACAAGCTGAAACGTCAAGACTGGGCCAAGAAATATCTCAAGACTGATTTTTCTAAGGTTTTATGGACTGATGAAATGAGAGTGAGTCTTGATGGGCCAGATGGATGGGCCCGTGGCTGGATTGGTAAAGGGCAGAGAGCTCCAGTCCGACTCAGACGCCAGCAAGGTGGAGGTGGAGTACTGGTTTGGGCTGCTATCATCAAAGATGAGCTTGTGGGGCCTTTTCGGGTTGAGGATGGAGTCAAGTTCAACTCCCAGTCCTACTGCCAGTTTCTGGAAGACACCTTCTTCAAGCAGTGGTACAGGAAGAAGTCTGCATCCTTCAAGAAAAACATGATTTTCATGCAGGACAATGCTCCATCACACGCGTCCAAGTACTCCACAGCGTGGCTGGCAAGAAAGGGTATAAAAGAAGAAAATCTAATGATATGGGCTCCTCGTTCACCTGATCTGAACCCCATTGAGAACCTGTGGTCCATCATCAAATGTGCGATTTACAAGGAGGGAAAACAGTACACCTCTCTGAACAGTGTCTGGGAGGCTGTGGTTGCTGCTGCACGCAATGTTGATGGTGAACAGATCAAAACACTGACAGAATCCATGGATGGCAGGCTTTTGAGTGTCCTTGCAAAGAAAGGTGGCTATATTGGTCACTGATTTGTTTTTGTTTGGTTTTTGAATGTCAGAAATGTATATTTGTGAATGTTGAGATGTTATATTGGCTTCACTGGTAAAAATAAATAATTGAAATGGGTATAAATTTGTTTTTTGTTAAGTTGCCTAATAATTATGAACAGTAATAGTCACCTGCACACACAGATATCCCCCTAAAATAGCTAAAACTAAAAACTACTTAAAATATTGATACAAAAATATTCAGCTTTGATATTAATGAGTTTTTTTGTGTTCAGTGAGAACATGGTTGTTGTTCAATAATAAAATTAATCCTCAAAAATACAACTTGCCTAATAATTCTGCACTCCCTGTGTGTATATATATATATATATATATATATATATATATATATATATTGTATATATATTCCTGTCAGGTGTGGGGGGAAGGGAAAAGCAAGGACTCAAGGATGCGGGTTGCTAGGACTTTATTCAAAAGAAAACAAAACTTCAAACATAAACCACCCCGAGAGGGAAAAAACATAAGTAAACAAGACAAGAACTGGCAAGAGACATGAACCAACAGAGTATAGACAAAATAACGACAACGACGTGACACCGGACGGCAAACACAAGGATATTAAATACACATACGAGGAAAGGCAATTGATGAGAACACAGCTGGGACAAATCAAAGTTAAGCAGGGAAACAAGGTGGGAGGGTTACACATACACTAGACATGAACAGTTGCGAATGCGAATTGCCGCATGTTCACATGAAACAAAGACACAACACGAAAACACGCGGCTGATGTAAACAACATCGAACCACGTGCTCACAACACTGCAAACAGACCAGAGAGAACGCGGCCCACTCACAATACAGAGCGCACGAGAACAAGGAACCACTCAGCTTGCGCGCTCATGACAAGGACGAACACACGGGTCATGAATGTCCGAATCCCGACTCAAACCGAAACCAGACCAGACCAGTCTCGGGATCGGACATCATAACCCGCACAAAAGACATTACACAGACAAGTGTGCACGCGGCTCGAATCCTCGAAGCCGTGCGCACACACAACAAACATGAGACATTACGGTAGTGCCAGAGCTCTGCCACAAAACCAAGAAATTACTAGACCAGAACCCTGACAATTCCCCCTTCCTGATTCCTTATCTGTTTGTCACAAGTAAATGTTTCAGATAATCAAACATAACAAAGGTAAACACAAAATGTATTTTTAATTAAGGTTGTTATTATTAAGAGAAAACTAAATCCAAACCTACACGACCCTTTGTTAAAAAGTGTTCCCCCCATGATAAAACTATGATAAACCAGACATCCAAAATACATTTTAGGATTTGATAAATGTTGTTTTGATATAACATTAATGCTTATCTAACTACCCGTTTTGATAGCACAAACTACAACTACAACTCGTTTACATATTTAAAAAAATCTTAAGTGTAGTGGCTTACTTTGACCAATTAATCAAAGTAATTGTAACCAATGGTATCTCCTCCATGCTCTGTGCTGTGCTGGGAGACACACCAAGCCTCCTTGTAGGAGTGGGCGATCTTCCCAAAATTTCTTATCACAATCTCATTATAAACTATTAGTGACTAATAGTGATCTTTACGATTTTAAGATATGCTATCAAGAATATCCAGACAGGAACAAGTTGGTGGACTACTATGCTATTTATACAATTTACAACAAAGTATTGTATTAAAAGAATCAGTTGACAAAATAGTCAAAACATTTTTTTGAGGGATATAGAATGGAATATAGAGCAGGGTGTTGCTATGATGTTGCTATGATGTAAAGCATATGTAAATGTAGCGCCACCTACCTTTAAAGCAGAGCACCAGATTCAGATAGTGTGTCTCCCGACTTAATAATAATTTACCTCCTATTATCAAATTAATTATTGTAACCCAGATTAACTATTTTTTTTACACTTTAGTACAATATAACGAAACGGAACCCAAACAAGAACAATGTCAACAACACAAAAGGTAAGTATGAAAAAGTTAACAGTGGGATTATATATATATATATATATATATATATATATATATATACATATATATAAATAAGTGAATAATAATGACATAAAGAAAGGATGGAAAATGTAATAGATTGAGGAGTGTATCTTTCTTTAAATGACTGTTCAGTACCTTAAAGTCGCCAAAAAAAATTACATTAATCCCGAATTAAAGATTATACAATTAAATAGAAACCACTTACCAATAGTAATATTGGTAACCCCATAATAAATATCAGTAAATATCATAAATATCAGAAACCCCATAATAAACTCAACCATAGTATGAAAACAACAAAGTACTCTTACAGTACACAGATTAAATACTAGTTCAATATAGAACCGCCAACCCCCCCCCCACCCCTTTCTGATTTACAATCACTTATGCTTCTAGATTGATATCCCTGAAGGTTAATTGACCTGGTGTTATGCTGTAATGATTAAGGATTCCCTTAATTGTTTTTAGCAGTGTATATGACGCCCCAAACATAAAAAAACTCCCTCTAAAGCTGCTGCTTGTTAAGAATATTCCATGGTGGGCTAGTTAGTAAGTACTGATGGAATGAAAAATATGAAAGTATTTAATTGGAATTTTAATGAGATCTTGGAGCACAGCAATTAACCTTTGACAGCAGTTAGGGTATTTTTAAATAATGTCAAGAGAAATTACCTGTACGCCAAAACAAAATGATGTATATTCATTTTTGGTATACCAACAATGACAATAATGAAAGTCTATAATAAACGGAAGGAACTGAGTAAAGGCTATGCGTTAATTGAGTTGATTAAATAAATGTGCTTTGGTTGATTATCTGAATGTGCTCCTCGAAAATTATATTAAAACATAATTTTGGTCTAATTCCTTTCCAAAATTACTGGTTGCTGTCAACCTGCCGGTATTGTTTATTTAATCTGAATAAGTCTTAAGAGAATGCATTTTTATTGCACATGAATTTCTCAACTTTGAGCTTTACTTGCTTGTTTGTTTGTTCATTATGTGCTTTTTATGTTGTTGTTTTCCAAGAAATTTGCACATTTGGCAATGCAAACAAATGTTTCCTGACACAAACAAGGACTTGTGTCATAGAAAAACAGACTGTAGCTTATGTACACTGCAATCATAACAAACTGTGACTGGCATAGTTTCAGACTGAATGCCAGAAAACAAACAAAAAACTCAATGCAAGCAAATATATCCCAGATTCTCTACAGAACATAAAAAAAGCTAGCAGCACAGCATGTTAGAGTCAGCGAATGTCACAAAACATTCACTGCTATTGTTTATCTGGGGCGTTATTTAGTTTTTTTTGTTGTTTTTTTTCACTGGTATTTGTTTTTTTCATCTTTCAAATTTACACTACAGCTACTTCATCAAACTTAATAAAGAGGCCCAAAAGGGACATGGTAGGTGGATCAGCCAGATTTCCGCATGCATCTTGAAAAGTGGACATTTTGTAGAATAAAATACAAGGCACCTTTTACCCCATGCGCCTTTAGCCACGTTGTACCCTGACACTTTAAGAACGAGCATGTAAATTCTCCATTGAATGGTACAGGTATAGCAAATACAACCAAACAGCAACTAAACAGCTAATTATTTTGGCAATTAACCAAAGTTAGAGCCATTCAGACATCTTAGCAATTAAAAGATGTAGTGCCCAGAGGTAAAATGGTATTTTTCCATTAAACAGAATAGAATCTTATATTCCGTTCAAAGCTGGATCAAATAAAAATGTATCCAAAATTAACACACGTGGCTTATTGTTGCCTTCGCTTTCGTTGCTTACAGCAAATTTTATGGTACATTAACTTTATAGAGCTGCATGATGGTCCAAAAATCATTAAACATTAATATACAATTATGGAATAGATTTTTAATGGCACTGCTTTGTTTTAATCAGAGCCTGTGTCCAGGGAAGAGTTATCATACAAGCTGGCAGACTTTGATTTAGGGATGGCTGGATTTTAATGGCCTGTTCTGTGTGACCATAGCGTTCTGGCACTGGCAAAGATAGCATCTTTCTTCTCAAGGACGTAGTGTTCTTGGGATACACAAATGCTTACGCAAAGCCAGAAGACCAAGAGGTCTTTGAAAGTCACAGGCAGTAGAGATAACGTTTACAAAACACATTTTTAGTGAGCCTTCTCACAAGAATATAAAGACAGCATCAAAATAAATGTGAATTAAATCAAATTAAAATACAGTGGAATCCACTTATCTAAACCTCGGTTAACTCGCCAACCCTATTATGTCGACGTTTTTGAAGTGGAACCATCAAACTCCCTATTTTCTTATGACGCTTCTTTTATGTCGCCGAAATCTAATATCTCGATCACAAAAGAGGGACAAATTCACCACTTCACATGGTTATCTCGTGACCATACCCAACGTAATGATCGTACCGAGTTCACTGCGCATGCGCTGAGTTCGCGTTGCACGTGCATCAGTCCGTATGGTCGCTCACTCCAATGACGCTTCACTCACAGTGCCGTGCAGACGCAGAAGAACTCGTGGAAGTGGCGGAAAAATTAAGCCTTCTAGATGATATCTTGGAAGAGGAGGCACAGGAGCTCGCCATCACTGTCCAGGAATTCCCAGATTACACTGACATTGATGAAGATGTTGTTACTGATAGAAGCTTAGAAGCATTTGTTTTCGAGCAGACCGTTAAAGGGAAAAAGCAACAAAGCATTTTAGAGTTTGTAAATAAAGCATAGTAACCGCGTGTGCAATACTATTCAGAACTGTGTCAGAGCGAAATGACTCTGTTATGAGCGAATGTGTTTTTGTGTGTTGTGACTGTGAGCAAAATTGTATTTGCAATGTTGGAGAATATACTTAAAGGTTTGTATCGAGAATCAAAGGTGTTTTTATTGTATACTGGTAAATCTCTGCTGTTAGTTGGTGCACATATGCCTTTTGTTGTTAGCAAACATAAACAGTGTATGTACATTTGTATAGCATGCCGATCACTTCATCAAACAAATCGCCATATTGACTGTTGGTTATCTTGATCATCGGTTATCTCAATGCTTTTTTGCAGCCCCCGAGGCCGTCGACATAACCAGATTCCACTGTAATCAGTAACACTTTACAATATGCTCCAATCAGTTAGTGCTTTTATTTATCATTTCCTATAGACCAGGGGTGTCAAACTCATTTTGGTCGGGGGGCCACACACTGCTTAAACTGATGTCAAGGGGGCTGAGCACTAAACTCATAGTAAAATTACATAGAACTAACAATAAGTCCGCTTTTTTGTGGACTATTATATTAGTGTATTATATTACAAATGATATTACAAATGATATTAAATTATAAAAAGCTTTCAATTAAATGAATTGTCCTTTTACAAAATATATTACAAACAACCTACGTATAGTATGTGCAATTTCAAAAACACCATTACTCAGTTTAACATTTATTTAAGTGCATTATGCATAAAAAAGTGTCTATTACTTTACAATGATGCAAAGCATTTAGTCACAGTTTTGTGGAACTTAAAAACACTGTCCTGCATGTTAACAAAAATCAAGTATCAATTATTTAAAATTCATTTTCCAACTCTGGGAAGCAATTCTGAACACATGAATTAATTTCACACACTTAAAATCTTAAGTGGCAGCTGTTTTAAAAAAAGTTTTGTAAAATTTCAAGTTTATACATAAGTATGTGTGTTTGTTTTTTATGTAAACAAATTAACTTTATCACTTTGCGAAAACTGCAATTTGCAATTAGAGTTCGCTAAAGACCTGCCGTCAGGATGAACGCTTCTGCTTTCACTGCAGCATCACTGGCCTCTCCGGGTGAAAACAGATCGCTATTTCCTCAGACCCACCATCATTTAATTTACTTTCTGTATTCTCAGTTGTCCGTGCAAGCTGTTGTATTTCTAACAACGTCGAGAATATGTGGATGCGTGCCAAACGCAAACTTAAAACACAGTTTGGCACGTCACGCATCCTATTTCCATCCTCACGAGTTTGTGTTCCGAAATCGATTGCAAAACGATGACGTTTGCAGCAGCATTATCTGCTATAGCTGCCAATTATCCCGTGTAGATGTTGGGTTAAAACTGTTTTGTTGCTTTCTTTGACCATGTATGATTATCTTTAAATCCCTATTGCTTATTTAGTGTTTTTGGAATATACGCACCTAAACTCCATGCTTACCGGTTTTATAGTGGCGCCGAATATTATATTCCTTAAGCACCGAAACTTGCTGCAGCACACCAGCACACGGGTTTCCCATTCACCTCCATGAACATATAGGAAGAGGTCCATTTTTCTTGATAAATCCGACACTTTGTGTCCACTTTTCTCTTTTTTTGACGAAGATATGTCGATGATGAGGTTGCCCCGGACAACAGGAAAGCGCGTAAACTCACAGAACTAAACGCCACTCAGACCCTGAAGCTCAGTGCTGCCATCTGCTGTTAGTTCCGCAGAAAATAAAAATTATTTTTTCATATTGCAGATTTATCTCCTGGGCCGGACTGAACCCCCTGGCGGGCCGGATCCGTCCCGCGGGCCGTACGTTTGACACCCCTGCTATAGACCTTATGTGCAAACAAGCAAACAAACAAGCATGCAGCAATCTTTAGAATTCTGTCTTCTGTGATCTTCCGATTTTGCTTAAGGTCTAGAACAATGAGCACATTTTTTTATGTTCATTGGTCCTTATATAAAATGCTTCTTTGATTTTAATAATGTACAGTAATACCTCGGTTTACGAGCGACTTAGTATACGAGCAAATCAGTGCACGAGCATGGAGGGTCAAATCGGTGTGCGAGAATTTTTTTTCTCACCCATACGCATTTTTGTGTGGAAAAGTCCTAACGCTCAGCATCGTCGCGCTCATTTTTACTGGAAATATCCTAATGACAGCCTCTCATAACACAGTAACGTAGTTCCAACCCCTTTATCAGCCCTTAACTCATTCATTCTCTCAGCGTTGCTTGGTTTGGCTGCATCATTCACAACAGTGCATACTTTTTTGTAAGTGATTTACAGCGGTTTTACCTTGTGTTTTTAACATTAATTAATTGTGATTGCTATTGTTCACGTAGTGAAATATACACATACAGTACCTCTAAGCAGTAACTGTCACGGTTCATGAATTCAGTGTCTCCTAGTTCTGCCTGTGTGTGTGTGTGTGTGTGTGGTCACTGAGCACTGACACACCTGATTCTCTTATCATCTGCCTATTTAGTTCACTTCTTTCCACTCGTGTTGTCAAGTCGTTCGTTCGTGGCTCCCGTGTGTTTGCGGCCGTGGCTCCCCGTCTCTCATGTTCCACGACCTTCACTCTGGATTAACACTTCGTTTGTTTTCTGCACTGTTATAATAAATGCACTCATTTGCACTTGAATCTGGGTTTTGTGTTTTCCCTTGCTTTCCCCGCTCCCCCCTCCTCTCATCTCCTCCACACACGCTGCTCAAAGCTGAAGTGCATTACAGTAAATTGTCAAGTATTTTTTTTGTTTAATTGTCAATTATTAATTAGTATTTATATGAGATCTTAATTGTTATAATTTTACTGCAATTAATAGGGTAAAACCAAAAAAATTATTTAAAATGAGCATTTATGGTCGTGTGGAACGAATCAACTGATTTTTAGTGCATTCTTAAGGGGAAAATTGTTTTGGTGTACGAGCATTTTGGTTTACGAGCTCGCTCTTGGAACAAATTCAACTTGTAAACCGAGGTATTACTGTATTAGTAAATGTTAAAGTGATATTAATATTAGCACAAAAAATTATTTGGAAGTATTTTAATTGTAAAATGTTACTATAATGTTTAGAATGTTAAAATGTTTAAGAAAAAAAAAGATACCGCACATTACACACCGACTTCAAAGTAATGCACTGCGATCTTGTGCTCTGAAAACTGTATATGAACAGTATGATTTGAATGACAAGCTAGTTTTCCAGCTCGTTTCTATTACAAACCATTAACCCTTTGGTCTTCTTAAAAATTGGCAGGCCATATTGCCTAAATAAAATTAGACTGAGCCAGTTCCCAGTGATACAAAACTTGTAAAGCCAGTTCTTTTCCAATATTACCCTGTCACTTAGCGAGTCTCCCTTTTTGTTTTGTTCCCAGATATTTATAGCTTTTGGCAGTAAAAGGTTAATTGAACTATAATGGGTTCATATAAGATATTCAGGAGCAGAGGCATAAAGCTTAGAGGCATGTAGGGAAAATGATACAATACCCTTCCAAACACCTTACCAGCTGTTAGGGACTGACTTCTCAGTGAATTTCTAAAATTCCTGCTGACACTCCCATTTTAACATTATTTATATTGTAATCACTGTATAATGCCTTTCATTTTCATCGAGAGTTTACCAGGAGTTCTGCATGTGCTTAAAGCCTTCTGTGAAGAGCTGCAATATACACACATCTTCATAATATACTAACCTTTTAATATAACGCTTTATTGCAATAAAAATACATTTAATGAAACTAGCAAGAATACTGAGTTTTGTTCAATGGATATGGAAACTCCAAAATACTGGAGGGATTCTAGCCCCAATTAATATTTAAGGGGAGAAACGTTTCATGTGCATTTCAACCTATGCTTTTAAGTTTCATTAAAGCATGGGACAGAAACAAAAGACAACAACAAAACATGGTAAATTTAATTGGTCATTTTATTTACAAGAACATTACAGGATCCACACCCGAAGAAACTGAGAGCTGTGTTGCAAAAGAATCACACTGACCTAAAAAACAAAGGAGCAGTGTAAGAGGTGAATAAACAATGGCATCCTAAATTATTGAATATTGTTTGGAATGGTTTAAAATATGACTGTTAAAATTTTAATAGAGACAAAGAGCATTAAAGGTCATTTGGAGTCATGAAGTACTTGTGCTCAGAGCACTTACAATGTGTGACTGATAGGAGCTTCATTTCTTCAGGATCTGATGCCTGACAACAATGAATGGGAAGGCAAATCCACTGCCAAAGAACAATACCATCATGCCAAGGAGTCTCCACTTGTTGTCTACTGAGAACGGCAGGTTCTGTAAAAAAAGTAAGAAAAAAAAGTGGTTTCAATAATTCTTAAAACATTAAGGATAATGAATGTAGACAACAGCTATATACATTTTCTTATGGTTTATGGCAAACATGCTTTAAAACAAATGAAACTGATTAAGGTCTTTGACAATGCTTACACTGTTGGTCCAAACACAAATATTTGCATATCCAAATTGTATCTGATCTAAATGATTCCCTTTGCTATTCACACTTGATAAATATGACTGGATTCCAATTGGATCTGACGGTCTGAAAAAATGCATTTGTTACCTGCCAGAATTGGTAATTGCAATGATTCTTCAAACATTTGTGATTACTGGATAAATTAATAGGTTAAAAACATTTTATGAGTGAACTACAAAAAGTCATGAGTTTTAATTTCATACTTTAAAATTCTCTTACATTTTACATTACAGTAGGATCCATGTAAAATGATAATACTGTAATCAATGTTTGGAATACTTCAATTTCACATTGGAAAACGTATTTTTGTGTATGCATTTCCCACATATTTAGATCAATGAATTTCCAAAACTTTTTAAGGACTTCTGCAGTCATTTGGTCACTAGTTTGACTAAAAATATTAATTTACTTGAATAATAAAAAAAAGAATATTAACAATATAAATTACCATGATTTTAGACTATTCATTTACCTGACTACTGATTTTTAGGCAGTATGTCAATATTTAGACAACTTAATAAGTCAGCCTCACTAAATCATAAGTAAAAGATGAAAACGTTCATACTGAAAGTCATTGAAAGTGTTCCTTCGGGTAAAAGAAGCGGTTAACGTTCACGGCGAGGAGGCCTAATAAAATGCTAAGCTAAGCTAAGGAAACTCCTGCACTCTGCCCATGCAGAGAGCCATCAAACCCCCTGGTTAACACTTAATACGCATTTTTATTCAAGCTTGACCGTTGTACAAACTAACCTTTTAACTAAACACTTAAAACGACCACTGGTTGGAGTCCGAATAAACTCCAGGCCTGTGCCGATCAAGCATACAGGCGTTTAAGATTTATACAAGAACCGACTACTAGTCATTTTCAAAAATCTCCTCACCTTTCCTGGTCCCTCCGCATAGTGACTGGAGCGCACCGCAGAGGTGGCGAATCGTCTTACGGCTTGTCCGAACATCGTTTACTGCTGAAGTATGAGATCTGCTCGACCTGAGTCTGACTCTCAACGACCTTCCGTTTAGAAATAGAGGACGAACAGCCTTATGGGAAAGGGTATAGTCTTGCCGCGAGGTATTATGGGAGATGCAGTTGTAAAGCAGGCGTTTTAAAAGTCACATACACACAAACGAAAATATCAAAGAATTCAATCGGCATTTTATAATATCCAAATACTATGGTCAATACTACTACTACTACTACTACTACTACTACTACTACTTAGCATACCAATAATAATAATAATAATAATAATAATAATAATAACAATAATAATAATAATAAAATAACAATAATAATAATAATAATAATAATAATAATAATAATAATAATAATAATAATAATAACAATAATAATAATAATAATATTAATAATAATAATAATAATAATAACAACATGATTTTAAATATGAGTATGAATACTAATTGGATGAGGTCAACAAGAGTGTGACATCAGCTAAAATGGGACAAACAAGCTTTTTGAGGTAGTACTCTTTCAAAAAACAAAAACAGTAGTGTTCGGTTCAAGGTCATGGGTTCAATTCCCAGGGAAAGCAATAACTGATTAGAGTGTCAATGTATTCCGTGAATGCAATGTAAATCACTTTGGATAAAAGCATCTGCCAAAGGCATACATGTAAATGTAAAAAAAATTATATAATGGTGGGTCTTTTTTAAATGTTTTAATAACAGTGCTAGAATATCAATAATATTGATTGGTAAAATATAAACCATGTGGGCGTAGTTAACTCTCAAGCACTTGAACGCCTGAGAAAGCATAAGTTAAGTGCCTGTATATAGTTTAAGTCTAATAAAATTGTTAAGGTTTAATTTCTAATATAAACAGTATTTCTTTCTACATTTCTACATTGATAATTACATTTTTGCAATGATGTACAGGTTTCTTCATTCTATTTCAAAATACATCAAGTATTGTTACTGTCACAATTTATCTTCCCATGTTAGATAAAATGGAACAGTAGCATTCATGTAAAGTGGGACATCATATTAAATAAAAGATTATACATTGCATGTGAGAAATTGTTTTGCTTTTAAAGGAAATGTCAAAAAGCCATAGGCAGAGAGAGAAAAAAGGGGGAAACCATGTTAGCCAAGAAAAAAAGGTATAATCGGTGGAGTGAAGAAAGAATGAAATGGGCAATCAATGTATACAGGGTAAGAGTGGAGGAAGGCCAGGAACCCAGTGTGCACGAAGTTTCTGGCCAGGGCATAGTGTGTGCTCAAAAATTCATCCTTGAAAAAAATAATGAAATGTGTTTATGTCGTCATGTCTCTGGCAGAAAAGCATTTTTGTCAGAGTCATTTGAGAAAGAGCTGGCAAACATTTGAAAGCTTCTGTTTCAGAGATGTTTAAAAACATCTTGACTGTAACTTTAGTCTCCTTTAGAGGGAACAAGATTCAGCAAGATTCAGAATCACGCTCTGCGTGATTGCATTATGAAGCACGTGTGAAATCGAATCAATGGTCTGGAGGGACGTCAGAGATGGTGAAACTATAAAGGCATGTCACAATTTGCCATAAAGGCAAAGAAAGCAGTGGCAGCTTATAAGTGGCTGAAATAAGGCACTGAAGGCACACAGGAAATATGGCAGGGTAACTCAGTGTCTTGTTTCCTCTTCAGGGAACTATGGTTAGTAGTAACCGAGGGGCTCCCTTTCAAGGAACTATCTGGTGTGAAATCATAGGTTGTAGAAACTTATGATTGTGTGTGGTAAGGACCAGGCCACTACATCGCAAACGTCTCTGAGAGTCAGAAACTTGTCTGGAACCTCTTCGATAGGCTCAAAGGGAGCGAGGGATTGGGAGATCCCAGGCCGGTTTCCTTGATCGTACTGCAAGCCTCAGTCTCAAAGTGCCATGGAGGAAATGTGTTACCAATGGGTTTCTCCCTAAAGACATTCCACCCAAAGGAATGACGTAAGTAACAAAGGTTGCTATATAAACCTTTTAAAGTTGATGGGGAAAACCCTGCAGTGAATCGCTCTTGCAGGAACTCAACACTGTACCAACAGCACAGTTAACTGGGTCAAACCGATGAGCACTGTAGCAAGGAGTGAACAGTTTCCACTTCTGGGTGTACAGTTTACTCATGGAGGGAACTATGGAGTGGTGAATGGTCTCAACAACCTCGGTTGAGAAACCAGATTCCCTTCAGAGGCCACAGAATCAGTGCCCACAGCTTCCACAGTTCTGGGTGGAGGTGAATTATCAAGTTCTGGGACAATGGGTCCCTCCTGATCGTCCTACAATTGTCAAGGTGAAGTTTTAGCAGAACGTAACAAAATTATAGGTTTTACAAAGAGTACATATTAGGAGGAAAACAAATAAATCAGAAGGAGACAATGGAAAAATAATAAACAAAATTTCCAATGATATATACAGTGGAGTTCACTTATCTCGAGTCATGGTTAACTCACCAATCCTATTATGTTGAAGTTTTTCAAGTGGAACCGCCAAACTCCCTATTTGTCTTAGTATTTTCGATTCTTTAATGTCGATTTGTTAATGTCGCCGAAATCTATATCGAAATCAATATCTCGAGCAAAAAAGAGGGACAAAATCGCCACTTCACATGGTTATTTCATTATTTCGCGGTCCGCTCACTCTAAATACGGTTCACTCCCTGTCGTTGATCTCGTCTGAGGGATAACATGCTGTAGCATCAAGTTTTTTGGGATTTTGTGAGCAGTCTTTGTGTTTGCATTGTTGGAAAATATAATTAAAGGTTTGTAGCAAGATTCAAAGATGTTTTTTATTGTGGTGGTTTTACATATGCCTTTTGTTGTTAGCAAACATCTACACAGTACAGTGTATGTAAATTCTTTTTAGATGAATGCCGATTGCTTCATCAAACAAATCGCAGCAACACTGTTGTGTAAAAAGACACCAAAAACTCGAGCATGCACATTCTCATTTAATAATCAATACATTTCCATTTTTCTTTCTTGTGAGGGTTGTTGTCTATGGCGCTCTGACATCTGACAGCTGGCTGCGCTTCCACCAGTGTTGCCAGATTGGACTGACAATTTCCAGCCCAACTAGAGCAAAAAACCCGCCCATCTACAAAAATTCCCGCCCAAGACCAAAATTGTTGCCGGGGGGGGGGGGATTTTTGTGGAATTTATATGCATTTGTAGGCTTGTTTTAATGGAATTTATATATGAAATTTGGGCTGGTTTGTCATCAAAAACAAGCCCAATTTTTATCAACCAGCCCAATGCATTTTTTTCTGGTCGGACGCAACCAAAAGTAGCCCAATTGGGCGGGAACCCGCCCAATATGGCAACACTGGCAACACTGGAGTGAACCGTATTTGGAGTATATGGCAACACTGGCTTCCACTATCACTCTGACATCTGGCGCTGATAGGCTGTCTGACCGGTCAATCATGCAAGACGACGTGATTGGCTGTGCTGCCAAGAGGGCGGGCTCTTCTCATCTCATCGGACACGCTACTTAAAGAGACAGGGCAGCCGGAGAGAATGCTTTCTCTTTTTCTTCTGATTCTGACTTGTGATTTTTTTTTTATTATTGTGTGAATTTCGCGCACAAGCACTGTGTACCGAACCTGAAAAGTTATGGATAATTGACGTCATTCGAGCAAAATTTGAAATTCGAAATGTGATCTTACACAAAAAAGTTCATCAATCTATGGGTGCGGTTTATGCCAACGATTTTTTACACAAAACCCAAAACCTGCTGGCTATATGAGCGTGCGGATTATCTTACTAGCTCCTGCTCAGCAGCCCCCTGAGACCTGAGAGAGACAGGGAAGGAGTTTTTGGAACATACCGTCTGTTTGGTGGCCTTTTTCTTTTTCTTTTATGGTACACGTCACGGAGAGAAAGATCAGTGGCCCGACACAATTTAGCTACAGCATCAGGGCCAATTCCCCCAACCACATACAGGTATCCTGATCATGCTCTTTATGGTCTGCTAACAAGGAATAGTGTGATTGTGCACTGTAAACTTAATAGGAGGCCGGTTTCTTCCACAATCCCCACACCTCGGTTGTGAAGGCAGGAATCGCTAGTCTAATTTACTTTTGGTGTCAGCATCCTGCTTCTAAGCTGGCCAGTCAAGTTTAAAGTGGCAACAGCGTGAATTATAGCCTCCACCAGATCATCATAGGCTGGAGAATGTAGTGGTGAATCTTCTCCACTGTGCCAAGTCTCAGCCTCAGACTCGCCTCAGTGCCAGCGAGAATAATAGTTATTCAGCCAATGTTTGTAAAATTGTGCTAAACGAGTGTGTATATTTTTAAGTTAAAATAATTTCACCACAAATACCAGTTTGCAACATCAAGCAATTTAACAGACCATTTTTGTACTGCTAGAAATGGAAGAGAGTCACACAAATGACACTTTAAGATGAAAATCTCCCTTACTCATGTTAAAAATAAGGTGGATACAATTTGTAGCATTTTATTATTATTTTTTTTTTACATGATCTCATACTGACAGGTTATTAGTTCATATAGTTTTCATTTTAAATCAAATTCTGCTTTAACAGTCGAAAGATTGTGACGAAATGGCATTCTGCGCTGACTTAAACAGGCAGTTGGCTCCACACTTTTTGGCAGGCTGAAATGCCATTGTGCAGTTGCACAAACGTGAACAAATTAGGCTTCAGTATTCACCCCCCCCCCCCCAAAACAAAAAACAAAACAGGAGTTGTTTAACAAACTTCTGTATTTTGTAAAACAAGTCACATCACTTCAAGTTCAGGTCTTTTGTACGTGCTACAGTAACTATATTCACCTAAGGGATTATTAGGAACACATGTTCAATTTCTCAGTAATGCTATTATCTAATCAACCAATCACATGGTAGTTGCTTCAATGCATTTAGGGGTGTGGTCCTGTTCAAGACAATCTCCTGAACTCAAAACTGAATGTCAGAATGGGACAAAAAGGTGATTTAAGCAATTTTGATGTTTTTGTTTGTTGGTGACAGACTGGCCGGTCTGAGTGTTTCACAATTTGCTCAGTTACTGGGATTTTCATGCACAACAATTTCTTGGGTTTACAAAGAATGGCGTGAAAAGGGAAAAACATCCAGTCTGCAGCAGTCCTGTGGGCGAAAATGCCTCGTTGATGCTAGAGTTCAGAGGAGAATGGGCCGACTGATTCAAGCTGATAGAAGAGCAACTTTGACTAAAATAACCACTCGTTACAACTGAGGTATGCAGCAAAGCATTTGTGAAGCCACAACATCCACAACCTTGAGGCGGATGGGCTACAACAGCAGAAGACCCCACTGGGTACCACTCATCTTCACTACAAATAGCAAAACGAGGCTACAACAAGCTCACCAAAATTGGACAGTTGAAGACTGGAAAAATGTTGCCTGGTCTGATGAGTCTCGATTTCTGTTGAGACATTCAGATGGTAGAGTCAGAATTTGTTGTAAACAGAATGAGAAGCTGCTGGTGGTGGTGGTGTAGTGGTGTATGGGGCGTTTTCTTGGCACACTTAAGGCCCCTTAGTGCTTCAGTGCTCCGATGCTACTACCAGCCGGATAATGGGCCAACATTTCTAAAGAATGTTTTCAGCACCTTGTTGAATCACCATGTAGAATTACGGCAGTTCTGAAAACAAAAGAGGGTAAAATACAGTATTAGTATTGTGTTCCTAATAATACTTTAGGTAAGTGTTTGTTGCCTTTAAAGATTCC
Source organism: Rhodeus uyekii (assembly GCA_037043235.1). Lineage (NCBI taxonomy): Eukaryota > Metazoa > Chordata > Actinopteri > Cypriniformes > Acheilognathidae > Rhodeus > Rhodeus uyekii. Next base: position 774,894 of record JAWRVZ010000244.1, read on the forward strand.
AAAGATGGCCATAACCAATGTTCATCGCATTTGCAGGTTGACATAAAAGTTTTTATTTTATTTTTATGTTTAATTATTATAAATTTTTACAAACATTCCAATTTTTAAATCAAATAAAAGAGCAACAATTAAAAAGAACTAGCTAGGTTAGTCCATGGCTATTACCTTCAGTTTATCCTCCTGCAAACACTCTGTTCATGTGACATTTGGTAGAAGCTTGCTTTCCTGTAGCTCAAACAGTAGAGCATTGGTGCTTGCAACACCAAGGTCATGGCTTCGATCCCAGGGAAAGCAAGAACTGATTCAATGTGTTCCTTGAATGCAATGTAAGTCGCTTTGGATAAAAGCGTCTGCCAAATGCATAAATGTAAATGTAAATGTAGAAGGCACATGCAGTATGCATACTATATAAGACATGCTTTTATTAATGGTTGTGAGGTAAGTTCTTTAGCAAACGTAGTATCCCTATGCTTTCGAGATTAGCACGACCAAAGTATAGGAATGACATGAGAGAGAATAAATAATGATTATTTGGCAGGGATATATTCTTTTAAGTAGGCCTAGCTTTTTGAATAAACAACTTTATGTGAAAAATATCTTCTAAAACTTGAAATTGATTATAGTTTACTTCAAATGAGCTGTCCTAACAGAAGGCTTTGATAAAACTGCCATTATGGACAATCACATAAAAAGTTTACAACACATTAAATAACTTAGGAACAGAGCACTTTGAAGAGTTGGCTTGGGAATATTTAATTCAACTTTAGGTATAGCTTGCAATCACATAAAATGTGATTACTTAAAGAAACTCTCAGTGTTAGATGTCAACGCATGGATTCTGGGTGATTTAAGAGAGTGATCATGCAATATTCTTTGGTTATTTTTTATGTTTACTCACAGCTCTTCAATGCAATAGAAGAGAGACACTGGGAAACACTGATCACCTAATGTGCTCTTTAGCCCTTGGTTTATGCAATAGATATGAAGAATGTACTGTAATGGACACTGAAAATGATTTTGGGCTATATTCAGCCATTGTTCAATACATTCCTTCACTCAGAGATGGAGAAGACAATAAAAAATTTATGCTTTTCATTTCTTTTATGTCAAGGAGAACAGCTCTCAGAGTCTTCCAATTAGATTTGAGGTCTTAGAGATTTTTCTTCATCTGACACAACGCCAAAAATCTAACCAAAACTTTATATGTATTTGTTTTGGTTTTTTTAAACTTGGACCAAATTACATTAATGCCTATTTAGCATTTTCTTTTATACATTAATTTTTACTTCAGACTAGGGGAGCCTGGAAGGAGAATCTAGGTCACTGGTCAAAATGAACAGAATACAGGTTTCACATTGAAATGCAGCTCAAATCTTCTCTTACTGGAGAAAACATGATTAGCAACTGACTGTTCTACCTTCTCAGCTTTCAGCCTGATAAGAATTTTCTTGTCACGACAGCTTGTTTGTCCCATAGCCACAATATGTTTGAATATGTTATCCCAGGTGTTTGAGTATGCATGTTTGTTTTCCATGACATAGCTGCCTGGCCTTCTCAATGATGCTGCATCCATCAGCCAAAGGTCCTAACCTGGACAGCAACCACCTGTTTCTGCGCTCACTCTGCAACTAGTTAATAGAATGATCCTCAAGGCTATAGAAAAAAGTTATTTCAATTTGTATGTACATAATGTTTAAAAACAAACAAAATAATGTGTCATTAAAGATTTACTTTAAATGCAATATTCTTGTGCAATAAAGTATACGTTTCCGAATAGTTAGCACATAGTGGTGTAAGCATTTTTCACATACATTTACTGCAATGGGTGTGTAGAACCTAATTAGACATCTTTGGAGAAATCTGAAAACAGGTGTTGACTGACACCTTCCACATCTGTCTTGTATTAATCATCTTGTTAGTGTCTCCAGTTGTGTCCCTTATCCTGTCTATTTGAACCCTCATGTTCTACCTAGTCTTTGTCTAGATGTAGGCTAGATATTGGCTAATTTACTCTAATAATCTACTGAAGTAAGTATAATGTCATATAATATATAATACAAGCTATGATATATAATGATAACTATTCTACTACTCACTACTACTTGCTACGTACAACCAACCCCTCAACACCAATGCAAATGCCTACTGCAAAGCCCACAAGAAGCACGAGGTTTCGAACCACTTTTATCCGCAAGCGATACACAGAATGAAGCAATGACGTATTCAACAGAAACCGAGGCCTCGTTTGACATCGTCACGGGATTTCCACGGAAACGATACAAGCCTTGAATGGGGGCTTCATCTGTAACACCCCTTTTTGCTCGACACAATCTCCGGAGCCTCGCTTCAGATGTCCCATCACTAGTGACATTACTATGGTACAATTCTTTATTTCTGTTTTTGCAAAGCAAAGCAAACAACCAAGCAACTGAATATAAAAACTGAGGGAAATAAAGAGGCCATAAAAGTGATGGGATTAAAACGGCAAAGAGGCAAAAGGCAAAACATTTAATTGCTTGGAGTAAAAGCTTAAGCTTGAATATAAACCTTTAATTTAAGTAACAGGTAAATTTTTAGGATTTAAATCAGCATTGTTATGCCAAAGTGGCATGATTGTAGAAAGAGTTTTATATGGAGTGCAACAGTGTCTGCCAGGCCATTTTTTCCGCTGCCTTGGTTCCAGAAGTGTTTTTCCAAAATCGTTTTTTTTCTGTAGGGATTTAAAAAGAGTCTTTGTTTAAGAGTTATAACTCAACCAGTAAGCTACCAAGCCAACCAGCTACAAGCTTTTAAAAACATTAATGCTTTAATAAGGGAAAAATAACTACAATAACATTCACCAGGAATTTGTCTGTTAAACACAATTATAAAAAAAAAAAAAACGCTGATGCTTCGATCAACAACATCAAAGCTAAGAGTAAGCCTTTCTAATAGATTAGCACTCAAAACCAATTCCACTTATGCAGAAAATAAATGGAATTTTTACTTCTGGACTGCTACACTCTTTAACATTTGGAACATATTATTTCTGTTGTGTTAGCACTTTCTGTTTGTTAGTAGTTTACATTTTACATGTCGGTTGCACCTTGTACTGATGGATTCTGTGTTGCTGAAGTAACACATAACCCGTTCTGAATAAATAATTCAGAGCTCTTTGACTATGCAAATTTGCTCATGTGAAAATTGTGAAGACAAGAAACAATTTGATACAATCTGGTGCAAATACCCTTATTGTGCATTCCTTCGTCTTTAATAAGCAATCGACACTTTGGCAACTGCCAGAGAACACTGTATCTCCTTTTTAAAATTTGCAGTAACTTACAATTACAAGAGATGTTAATCAATTTAACAATTCGCTTTGGCAGCAGTGCCACCAGCTAACATGTCTTGCATCGTTGCAGCTGACATTTCTGAGCTGAAAAGATTATGTCCACAGTGGGAAGAATGCAGTGGGCTGAGATTGGTTTTAACATCCTCTGTTTTTCTCCGGGGGCAGACAGATATTGCATACTTTATCAGGTGACTTTTCCTCTTGGTGGAAGCTTAGAGTGACATCTTTATCTGTTGTTTCCCAAGGTTACAAACAAGTGATGAAAGGTTTCCTTTTTTCTCCAAGGCCTGGACTTAAAGAGCTATGAGTCCAGATACACAGTTCTCAGACTGAGGTTCAATTTTAAACACATAAACAAGATCAAGCTGGAAAATAACAGCAAAACACTCTATTTATCTACGCATTTTTAAATGGATGCAAATAAGCATATTTTTGAGCACACTGTATCTAGCCAAACATGTAATCAGCACACATTATTAAAGGGTTACATCATTAATAATGCATAAATAAGCACAGTGCTATGTGGTAGAAGTGAAGCTGCAATTAAAGTTTCATGCTGAGTCTATTTTTAGCTTTCAACATCAGCAGAAAATATGGAGATAATTATCAATATGTGTTTTTAAATGGCCAATAGCCATATCTAGAAAACTGGGTGGTTGTCAGAGACATTTGATGCACAGAAATGAAATAATGAGTCCCTGAACAAAGGCGGAGGGGGGGGGGGGGGGGGGGGGGGGGGGGGGATTAATATTAAAAGCATGTATGTCCAGTGCATTTCATCCTCATGGAATGCACCAGATTTGCCGGGTCATGTTGTGATATATTACTGCACTCTTTCACCGAGGCACATGCAAGTTCTTAAACATGTCTGGAGGACATGTATGGTTACACATGGTTACACATGGTCTCCCTGTAGCACTGTCTTAGGCATCTTAAATTACGGACATTGCAGTTTATTGCTTTGGCCACATCTGCAGTCCTCTTGCCTCCCTGCAGCAGGGAAAATCTTGTATAACACTTTCCAATAAAGAAGCTTTTGTATTTTACAAAATTATCTTTATAATACTGAATCCTGAAAAGAGATGTTTATCCACTGGCAAAGCTGGCAGTAGAATTTGTTACTGATAAAGTGGATAGAGATACACATTTCTGTTATTGCACCAAGCACAGTTATCAGCCAATACTGATAATCTCAAAATGGCCAAATATTGACTGATATATATTTTGCAATACAGGCTTTTCTGAAGCAATATAAAATAATGGAGTGAATGATAGAGTGTCTGTCAGCACTGGGGATTGTGTGCGATGCGAAGAGACGAGAAAAGCAGCAGGATTTAAACTAAAACTTACTTTATTCCAAAAGTTAAACAACAGACTTTCAATACAAAACCAAAACAACACTCCTAATGCAAAACTCGGAAACTCGAGACATCTACACATTTCATAAACAATGTCACAACAAAGTCAACATCAACGATCGACAAGGACATGAGAACACATGATGGTTCTAAATATGAGGAGATATTGAACACCTAACGAGACTAATGAGGGGAGTGATTGACAAGATCATGCAGGAAGGACACAGGAAAATACACAAAAGGTATAGCTTGATGGAAGTTACATATGCAGTACGAAAACACTTTATTTTCAGTAAAACCTTACTGAATCAAGATGATTAAAACAGTTTCACCATGGAGTTCAAGTCTTGCTCTGTGTAAACTAATTATCATCTTGTACACGTGCTTTCGCACATTCAATATAGCAATGTTTTATTTTCTCAAGATACACAGCTCTGTTGCACATCTCTCTTATGTGTCCCATTTGCTCTTCATGCTCCACAGAAAAAAAACATGAAGTGAATGTGAATGTGTTAGAGTGACGCAGATGTAAACCCAGGGCCACAAGACCATATGCGGTTAGATATTAATCTTTAACTAGGAATAATGTTGAATAGTTGGTGTTTACTGCTGATCAGATCCCAGCAGAAAAATAAACCTTGACTCTGACTGAATGGACTGGACAAATTAAGACTTTCTTTTTTGCTTTTTGGCCACAACCTAGCAGAGACTGCAGGATAAAAGAAAATGTTACATTCCTGTGAGATCAGGATTGATTTATAGACTTGCTCTATTTACAGTGCTTTCCCAAGAGCATTTATGATGTAAAATTATGCCTGAATGTCTTTAAATTGTGCAATGAATGACCCATGAATACTGTATGAATACTGTAGCTACTGTATGAACTGAACTGTGATCTTCCTTAGCAAAGGAATTCACAAATACACTATTACTGAAATATTGGGACTGATGCCTTAACAGGCAGCTTGTGAATCACATAGTCAATGCTTCATCTTCTGACCCTTAGGACATGGCAGACCACAAATCAACACGAGGTGGCTTTCAACTAATCATCAGGCTGTTGATCTGAAGGCCTGCAGGGAGCAGTGTTGCGCAGACTCTGCCACTGCCAGAGATCAAGGTTTCCAAATCATAATGTGCCTAAAAACCCTTACAGCCCTATTCTGCCTACAGGAGCAATTCCCATTATCTATGTCTTCTGAGGCAACCTAAAAAAATAATGTTGGAAATCCAGCAACCCACAATCAAGTTATCAGTATTTTGTTCCATTTAACTCAGAAGAGAAACATTGCACATTTTAAGAGTATTTAGGAGTGCACAAGCATTTGGATGGAATTAAAGCTAATATTCTGTACATAAACTAAAAGTCAAAAACCTACGGTCTAAGTCTGTTTTTTTTACCAAACCTTCTGTGACAGGTTGAGCTGTATGAAACACCTCATGAGTGTCTCACCCACCTGCATGGACAGTCCTCTCAGGAGAAGAGACTTCAGCATTTAAATGTAGAAGAAGATAATGTCTGTTATTTCGAAGACAGTTTGCCCCTCCAGACCCACTGGAAGCATCAGCAGAGTCAGTCAAGCTAGACGTTTAAGACAAGGTCTATGGGCCATTAATTAAACCCTGAACTGAAAAACTAGCCTGGTCTCACTTGATAGGCTAGGATGTTAGTTGGCTTTTTCAATTTAATATCTGCTTGCTTCAGAATTAATACATAAATTAACATATACATTAATCTACTACATTATTTAAAAACTGTGAGAATTGACAGTTACCAAATCTAAAGCACCGTAAAATAAACCTGATTATTTATTTTAAAATAAATGATGAGATTTTGATGGTGTGTGCTGATATTTTATTTTTATAGAGCCAAAGATTACTCTGATAGAGCTTCAGACACACAAAGTGGATGATATGAGCAATCTATACTCATACATCATGAAAGCCGAAAGAGCTTTCCGTGATCTTTCATCTGTGCATTTGATGTCTTATCACATGCACATGCACTTTAATGTTGTTTACTGTGAAATTGCAGCCTGTGCGATGGAGTGTATCATCCAAATCTCTTTTATGCATTGCCTAAAATTGATTTAGCCAAGAAAAGCCATCCATGATTTTATACGCTGTAAGTTTTGACCACGTGATAAACTAGGCCAAAGCGAAGAGCTGGTTTCCGCTTGTTGAATTTCAACATAATCACTCCAGTCTTTAGTCTCACGTGATCCAACAAAAATAATTCTATTATACTGATTTGGTGGTGAGAAAGCGTTTCTTATTATTATCAATGTTTTTAAAAACAAAGAAGGTCACAGGTGGAGTTTGCATGTTCTTCTCCTGTCAGCATTTCCTTCGGATGCTCTGGTTTCCCCCACAGTTCAAAGACATGCGGGTTAGGTGGATTGGATACAGTAAATTACACACATAGCAGTGAGTGTGTGATGTGTCCTAGCACTCTCAGTGCTGGGTTGCATAAGGAAGAGTATATATATCCAGTGTAAAACCACTGCAAAATGGGTATGCAGATAATTTCAGTGTGGAAAGCAGTCAAAAGAGAGAGATCAATTTCAAAAACAGGACTACAGTGTGCATATATTATATTAGTACCTTGTGAAAGGGTACAACATACCAGTAGTTGAAAGTTTTCATAGCATTTTGGGAGTGTACACAACAATTCAAAATCATGGGATAAGTAAGATTAAGAAATTCTTTTAATCATATTTAATGTAAAAAAAGCTGTTCTTTCCACAAAAATATTAAACAGCATAAAGGTTTTCAATCTGATCGTAATGAGAAATGTTTCTTTAGCACCAAATCAGGAACATGCAACAATGAAGACTGGAATAACAATGCTGAAAATTCAGCTTTGCCTTCACAGGAATATTTTAAAATACTTAAAATAAATGCAGCCTGATTATTACCTCTATGTTTTATTTCCTCTTTATGTTTATTTTTATATTCTCTTTAGGATTGGAGAATGCAATCAATATCTGAAGACAATCATTACCTGAAGACAACCTTAAAAATGCATAAGTGAATGTGTACTGAGAATAGAATGTTTGCTCACCTCTACAAAATAATAAATTAAAACGGACCTGCATGGCCTCCATGACAGCACTGGCTCCTAACTAAACATTCTAGAGAGTAGAAGAAGAAGAAGAAATGTTACATTTATATATTTACATAGTACGGGGGAATCTCCTCAACCACAACCAATGTGCAGCATCCACCTGGATGATGCGACGGCAGCCATATTGCGCCAGAACGCTCACCACACACCAGCTTAATGGTGGAGAGGAGACAGAGCGATGAAGCCAATTAGTATGGGGGGGATTAGGAGGCCATGATGGACCAAGGCCAATGGGCAAATTTGGCCAGGATGCCGGGGTTAAACCCCTACTCTTGCGAAAGACATCCTGGGATTTTTAACGACCACAGAGAGTCAGGACCTCGGTTTAACGTCTCATCCGAAAGACGGTGCTTGTTGCAGTACAGTGTCCCCGTCACTATACTGGGGCGTTAGGACCCACACAGACCGCAGGGTGAGCACCCCCTGCTGGCCTCCTAACACCACTTCCAGCAGCAACCTAGTTTTTCCCAGGAGGTCTCCCATCCAGGTACTGACCAGGCTCAACCCTGCTTAGCTTCAGTGGGCATAATGCTTCAGTGGGCATAATGCATAAGTAGCCAACTCTCTGCCCTCTCCCCTCATAGACTACTTAAACACAGTTGCATCTTCAGCCACAATGACTGGGCTGCACATACAGCTAACTTTATTTGAGAATAAATAAATAAATAGAGCAAGGGCATACATACACACACACTAAGGAATCGCAAGACTCTTATGAAGTTACTTTGGTGCAACATGAAGTTTTATGCCTGTCACATTCCCTTAAGAGTTAGATATGGCAGGACCTTAATGCAGTAAAATTAATAATTAAAACCTGGGCTGAAATAGAATGAATATGAATGTCTGGAATTAATCATGAGGACAATGGATCTTTTCATAGAGGACTTCAAATATGATGATGTATGGGAAATACACTAAATACTCTTGGCGAGTGAACTATTGTTTGATTAAAAAAGGTCAAATTGCTTGATTAATGGATTCAGAGTATACATAGTTTGGAAACTTTGTGCAGTGATTATGAATTAAAACATTTCTAGTTTTTTTTCTGGCAGTGCAATAAGTACACAGACTTGCATGCTTCGTTGATGGGGATTATTTTTTTTTTTTTAATTTTTGACCAAGGCAAGAACTGGCCTTAGATCTTGGATGAAAAGTACCACATTTCTTTGAACCAACAGAGAGATTTACAGCTAGAAAGCGCAATCTATTTGAAAGGATAAAATTAAAATGGAGACTTGATTTGTGGATCAACCGGCTTAATGCTGAGTAAATCCAGACTTCCTTGCAATTTGACAACTAAGACTGTTTGGATACTTCTTCTAAGAAAGAAAGAAACACTAACTCTTGACAAAACTTCCATGCTTTTGTCCTTTAAGCATTTGGCCACATAGCGTGACGGGACTTGCCATCTTCAGCAGAGAGGATGCCCCAGCGTAGTCCTTCGGATAGGCTGTCACTTCTTCTCTGTGTCCTGTGTTTCCAGGCCCACAGGGTAGCTGAGAATTACTTAGACCTGTCTGTGGCTGTCACTAAACTTAGAGCCACCTGAGCATTATGGTCAGGAATATTTCATGAGTCCCCCTCTAACTTCACATCAATGATGCAGCATTGTGGCCATGACTTAATCTCAACAGTTTGAGATTTCTTTAAAACTGTGGTAAGCAAAATGTCACTGTGTTATTTTTCTTAAAGGGATGGTACGCCCAAAAAGAAAATTCTGCTTTCGTTTATCCACCCTCATGTCATCATTTTAAATGTTTTATTTGTAAAACAAAGATTATTGAAATACATTTTACAGTATTTCAATATTTATACATCCAAATGTCATGTTTAATTCAGTGTAACTTTCAATTGTAGTTCTTTAAGAAATTTACTAGCAATTTCTGAGTGACAATTCTACAATACATTTTTTTCTGCATTCCTGTATTGAAGAATGCTGGGAATTGTGTGGATATTTATTTAAAAAAAAAACAAAAAACATGAAGACATATAGAGATGTAGATGCACAACAAGTTATTTTCCCACCCTCGTGTTATCCCAAGCCTCTCTGAATGTATGACCTATGCAACAGTACTAATATATATATATATATATATATATATATATATATATATATATATATATATATATATATATATATATACATATACATTACACTTTTATGTTGCACAGGTTATACATTCATACAAGTTTGGAATAACATGAGAGTGAAACAGTTATGACAAAATTATTAAGTATTTTAGACATGGGTCTTAAGGTTAGACAATGAAACTATTTGTGTAATAGTACAATTTAAATAGTTTCAATGAGTTTTATTTTGGCATTTGAAAAAAGTAAATTTACTTTTCAAATTTGACCCTATTTCCATTAATAATTCAGAGTACTAGAGCAATGACAGTTTGCATGGCTCCAACTTTGCATCTCACACATAATTTTGCTTCATTGGAAATGTATTTTAGAGTACAAGGCAACTAGAAATGTAAACTGCCAGACTCTATAAAGTGATCTCAAGTGCACTGTAACTTTTTTATCCATACATTTACATCTTAATGCATCAGTACCATACGTTAACTAGTTTATATTCACTAAGATCATCATAAGCCACATTCTTTCTTCCGTGTGTCAAAGCAATCAGAATTATTTATTTTCTGTTTTATGTCTAAATACATGTTTTCTCTTTTTACTGTGCACACTTTATGTTTTCCTGAAAGACTCCACCTTAAATTCACCCTTCTAACTATACAACTTCATTAAGATATCAAAGCTGCACATGACGCTTGAGCTGATCAGGCTGGGTCGTAAAGTGATCACGGCCGTGGAAAACCACAAGTTTGTTAGATCTGTAAATATATATTCTGTTTGAAACTGTTTTGGTGCTCAAGTTACAGAATGTTCCTCCATGCTCACTTAAACAAGTTACCCTCTCATAAACCCCTACAAAAGTCAAGTGGAATTTCTGAGAATTTACATTAATTCAGGTATTTGAGCAAAGCTCAAAAGCAAGATTAGAGGGTTATTGCGTCTATTTGAAATATACTCCTTATAGCCTGCAACAGCCTGTAAAAATCCAATCCTGCATCAAAAGAATAATAATGATGCAGTGCAGAAAATAGGATTGATTATAGCAGATTTCTGGTCTTGGCCCTAGCTGAGGGGTCTTTCGGCAGGTTCAACCTTTGGGAAGGAGTGAACGATGGTGAGGAGAGGCAGGGCAGAAGCCTAGCCCTATGGGAGAACTTAAATTAGATAGTGCCATTGCCAGCTGATGCAGTATTCAATGCAGCAGAACTAAAGCTGAATCAGCCACTTTGAAAAGTTTGCATCAAAACTTCTGTTTTCCCTGTCAATCACTTCACATATTGCAGTCAAAGAGAGGAGAGAGTCCTTTATTTGTTAGTTTAAAGGAAAAGTTCACCCCCAAAATGGAAATTGTCGTCATTTTTTCTCTCCCATGCATGTAGTTTCAAACCTGTATGAATTTCTTTATTTCTTTCTTTCGTGGAACACAATATTCTGAAAATGTCTATTTTGTTATATTCTATTTTTCTCCATTTTGTAAAGTCAAGTTAATTTTTTTGTTCTGCAAAATATCTTCTTTAGTATTCCGTAGAAGAAAGTCACAGCGATTTGTGTCAACATGTGAGGGAATTAGCATTTTTGGGGTAAATATTTCTGTAATGTGAAAATCTATTAATGTAAGTAACTTTATGTAAAGCCTTTGAATAATTTACTGAGGCAAAGTTAGTTTATAATGGTCCACTCTGTGAAACTGCAACACAGAAAGTACATCGCCTTCTGCTTGAGGACTGGTTTGAACCACTGTTTGCATAACTTCACACTACATAGATACTGGACTGCCCCCATTTCAGGCCAAAAGTTTATCTGTGCATTAAGAAATTTGCTGTATGATGTTTTATTTTCTCAAACCTTAAGTTTGCTGTTTGGAAAACTATACATATCAAAACAGTTTTCTCTGTAAATTTCCCTGTTTCTGTGGATGATGAAGTTCCTTGAATTAAAGAGATTTAAATGCCCATTAGTGTCCTTGATCTGATCTTCTTATAGCAGCAGCTTTCATGTCCCTTTGGCTTGGAAGTGCATAAAACTTGAATTTGAACTTGTATTGGCTTTCCTACAAATAAAATGCAAGTTCAGCAAAGCTATGGGAGGACAGATAATCATTTGATGTATTCAGAAAGATGTGGGGTTTGGACACCAGCATTGAGATATATAGAAAACACTACATCACAAAGCATGTCATTACAAACAGTACAGCCCACCATCCGTTTAGTTCAGCTGCCAGGCTAAATTATAATCTTAACAGAAAGTGAAGATACCAGAAAAGCATGACAGAAGGACTGACTCAGAATTGATTCATTTCTGCAGCTGTTCAGAGAATTTCCTCTCATCTTTCCCTCCCTCTATATTGTGGACATCTATGTCTTGATGTTTTGAATCCTGTGCAACTGTGAAAAAAGGAAGTGGCAGCATTTATTAGCCTGGAGTTTATTTATATTCTGCCCCAGGACAACGTTCATGAGATCGTTGGAGCAAGACATTAAAGGCTTTCATTCTTTATTAAAGCTAATGCTGACAATTCAAAGTTTCCACCCAAACCTTCACCCTTCAGTACTAATGAAATCTGCTGTTCCAGGAGAAAAATCCAGGTTACAGACAGTTTTTTCTTCTTCAAAATAACTTGTTTGCGGTAATGTGTTGTAAATGGAACAAACAGGCCTAATGGGAAGAAGCTGAAAGCTTGTAAGCACAATCGTAGCACTCAGTGATCTACTTTCTCAGCTCAAAGTTAGAGGAAATAACACTTAGTATATAAATGGAATATTCTCATCTCTGTGCAGGGAAGAAAACATTCATGCACAGTAACTGAAAATAATAGAACACGCTGAATAGTGCAGAATAAGCAAAACTCTTGAATTAGACTAACATGAGGCAAGTCTTATGAATAGATATAACTTAAAAAACTATGTAAAAAAGAGAGGAAAAGTAGGATAAATATTGTTATTACCGTAGAGGTGAATGATTGCATATTTATTGTTAAAGCCCAAGATCAGTCATGCAGCGTTAGAGTAAATTAAAGACTAAGGGGATATAAGTTAATTTAAAAACACAATCATCTTTGGTCTTATGTGTACATTCATATGGAGCAAAATACAAATCAAATTAATCTAAAAGTCAGAAATGTAAATTGCTTTTTAGTTGAGGGTAATGTTTTATTTAAAAAACTTAAATTTTAATATTATTTTTCATGGTTTCCAATAGCGGATTATTATCTGAACAATGTGTCATTATTTAAAGACCCCAAAAGGGGACTGAAGGGACAAATCTGGCTTCAAGATAGAAAAAACAGTATAAGATGCTTCTGGATCAGACTGCAACCGCAAATGGTCAATCAGCCTGTTTCGGGCAATGAGCCAGCCTGTTTGTTATGCTTATGCTCCCGCTACTACAAAATATAAATAATTCATTCAAGCTTTTACAATCTAATATTTCCCTAGGGAGGTATAATTCCAAGATAGAGTCATATTTTAATAACAACGGAAAATTATTATATTGCCTTTTATTTGTAGCGCAGAGCTTTAATACTGTTGCTATGTGATCACAAAGTTTATGCTTTACCCTTAAAAAGTTATCATTATTAAATTAAAAATATGAGTGGGCTCTGGCTCTGAATTAGACAACTGGGACTGTTGTGTAACAAAGGAATTGCAATAGAAAAGTTGCCTTCTCTTTCTGTAGAGTATAAATTATCACGCTGTTTCTGCATCAAATCAAAGCTTTTCCTAAATTCACTTGCATTTTAAGGCCAGGTCCGAGGGACAAATATACAGAGGGCAGCGAAGAGTGAACCTTGAACTAGTCAAGCATAACTATGCAGCAGAGTTCTTTCTGATTGATTATATTAAGAAATAGAAGATCATTACTCCGTTTGTTAGCCTCATATGCTAGACTACACATTATTTAAACGCATGTATTTCATCTGTTGCATTCAGCTAATGTGAGGATATTCAAAAAGTTTGCCACAAATCTGTGGAAATTTCCAGTCAAAACATTATTAGAATTAGGGCAATGTTTGTAATGAAGGCATGAATTATTCAGAGTGTGAATTGGTCTCAACTTTGTCCAGTAGGCACAATCAATAAGTGTTTGCCTGCCTTCTCCCTGGCAAAGTCTATTATGCCATCTAATGCAGCTAAGTGCTTTCTGAGCAGAGAAGCAATTTCCTGTTAATATCTCAAGGGAGAAAAGTCACGTGTGAGAATCAAAGCACAGGCGTGCAGCCACACATTGCCCAAAGGATCTCAGATGAAGTGATGGTCTAATACTCTAAACTAACTAATTTGTCATACAGATAGCCTTAGTGAGTCTCAGAGTGATTTACAGCAGATTCAAACCCTTCATTAATACTCTGTTTGTCTGATACACTAGCTGTTTGGTTCCAAATTTCCACCTCAATGAGCACATTGATGACATTCTTTGAGTCACCCTCATCTGGGAGCCTTGTTATACTAGATTTTGTATGTTAGTTTTAATTCTCTAAGGTTGATAAAAAAACAGATTCAAGCTCTTTACTCGAGTCATGCTTAATGCTTCATACTGTGATATTATTATGCAAAATGCTTGTCAAACAACGGTAAATCTAATGTGCATAAATGCTCTCCTTGCAGCGACAAATCTTTCTACATCAATTGATTATCAAAAAGAATATTAAATAATACAGTACAAAAGGGTTCCTGTAGCTCAACCAGTGGAGCATTGGTGTTTGCAATACCAAGGTCATGGGTTTGATTCCCAGGAGAATCCAGCAAGAACTGGTTAGAATGTTAATGCACATCTTAAATGCAATTTAAGTCGCTCTGGATACAAGCATCTGCCAATTGCATAAATGTAGAAGCTATCATAACCTGAACTTAAAGGGATATTTCACCAATACAAAATCATTTTCCATGGAACATAAAAGGAGAAGTTTAGACTAATGTTCACTATGCTCTTGACATTCATTGTAAGAATAGGAACCAGGGGGTGGTCAAGCTCCCAAAATGATGAGAAGTACTATAAACGTAGTCCTTATGACTTCTCTTTTGAAGCCATGTAATAGCTTTATGTGAGCACTGTATGAAAAGAGCAGTGCAAACATCCTTTTTTGGGTACACAGAAGATAGCAAACCATACGGGTGGGTGAACAATGACAGGATTGTCATTTTGGGGTCTACTTAACCTTTAATAGAATGACAAATCCTGACCTTTCTGTGAGATGTAACTAAACACCAAGTTCAGCCTTAATATGCCCAGAGCAAAGCAATTATTAAAAAGTGTGATTAATTGTTAATGATGCAATGCTCTTGTAGTTCATACGGTTTTACCTCATATTGTGCCCTTTATAAGACAGGATACATATATTAGATCCAGCTGACTGAAATTACTATGATATGCCGTTTTTTTTCTCCATAAATCAAACTAAATAATGTTCCATCTAATTTGTCTTTGTGGTAAATGTACAATATCTTATGTTTTGAATGAGCTGAATGGCATTTTATAAACTTATTCCAGTTTTAATTCCTATTATTTGTGGGATGTGATGAGGTTTAACAACTATTAGTGGCTGCATATAGAGACCTTAGGTTAAGACTAAATTACAGCAGTATTTAAACAGGGTTTATTTGCTCGCTGTTCAAGAGAAGCCACATCACATTACCAGATCACAGTTCTCATAATTATGAGAGCACTCAATGACTATTTAACACACATTTTAGTTAACTACCTGTTTAACATCAAAAAAGGATTTGCATGATATTTGTGAAAATTTGAATAATTAATAGCTGCCAACACACCATTTAATCTGCAGTTCTACTGCTATGCACGCACAATGTGACATTAAATTATAAATATGTTATATATAATATATTATATTAAAAATATATTATATTATAATATTAAATCTCGAGCCCTCAAGTGTCTACAATACTCCAATTGAAAGTTAGTGCATCTGCCATTGTCTAAAGATGCCGGATTAGACCTAGAAACCATGCCTTAGACCATTTCTGAGAAGCTTTATAAAACAGAGAGATAAGTTAGAGAATAAAGGCATCCATTTAGGGTATCTAGAGCCACCATCAGGAATTGCAAGGAAGTTCTCCCGGCTGGTTGAGGACGGAGCAAAAGTGTGGTTTGGGAACAAAAGCAATTAGTGTTTTGAATTCTTTTAGAAAGCAAATGTTTTAAAAAGCTTTAGTTCTCTCATCTCACAGTATGATTGAGTTGTATTTTTGTTATACTACGTTTACAAAAATGGTATTATTTCCTGTCAAGGTGCGTGTAGACAACACAAACAAGACATAACTTCCAAATGACTGTCCTTTAATGACAAGACTTAGGAGACTAAGAATATCCTCAAAACACAGCCCTCCACAAATATTACATTGACAAGAACAGACAGAAAACTGAACCTAACATAGGGTTGAAATACACAGGGAATAGTCAATGAGTCGAGACAAGGCTGACATGACTAACGATCTGATTGACAGGACACAGGTGACTGAGATTAAAATAAAAAAGCACATGGGAAAAAAGGAAATCAAACTCAAACTGTCACTTACATTTTAAGCACAATTTTGCCTGCCAGATTACAGGTTTTTGCTTCTCAGCACAAATTGGTCCAAACAAACAAAGCAATCAAAATGTTGAAGTACACAGTAGTGGAGTTTAAAGTCAGAATAATTAATTTTTTTGAGCAAACGGTTGAGTGAATGATTCAATATTCATTACAATATTCAATATATAATCACTTCTTTCTCAGTGAATAAGCATTTAGAATGAATTGGTGGAATGAATTGATTCACTCACAAATAAGTTGTCGACATCTACTGGTTTAATGATGTAACCTGTAGAAATCCCTACTACTAATAAACAGATTGATTGTCTGTTTATCTATTGCCCTACAAGCTCACATATCTCCCTTTCCATTTGTATTTGAAATGAAACATTTCAAATAAAACCAAAGCTTTCCACTATACAAATCCAACTGTGTCTGTCTTTAATCTCCACAGCAATATAGTGAGTGACACATGAGAGTACCAGTTTCACATAAGCTTATTGCATATCATGGGATATTAAAGTCACTTTTAAATATAACCGTTTTCATTCCCCAATAACTAGAAGCTCTGCCTGTCAACCCATGAGCACCATATGTAACCTGTCAGACTTAGTCAGGACCCCCCTTAATGACCCCCCGCTCCTTTGCCAGAGAACAGAGAACTCCCTCCATGGGGAACCTTCATGATTTCTATTCAGCTCTCCTTTAAAGCCCTCTTTTAATGCGGTTACCTTAAAGACATTATTTATGGGAATTTTGCTAATGATTGAGTGGGCTCATATTTGAAAATTCTGACTACAAATGAACATTAAATTACTTCCAGCATGTATAATTGAGGGTAATCTCCTTTTAAAAATTTAATTTGAATCCAAAAACCAGCACAATTGAACCACAGCTCATTTGAATCCTCTGCTCCTTCAAAATCATTTTCATTTATTCCATTGTTACTGTTTTAATGTAATTTTGTAACTGAACTATTGATACTAATAAATAACCTTTACTTTTTAAGCATTATATAATTTTACATTTTGATGATCCACTTTAGAAATTAGCAAACTCTAATTACCTGTTAGGTTAGCATCGAATGTTAAGGTTTGGGTCAGTAGAAGTTGACCTGTAGTTGCAAAGTTACTTATAGTCAGTAGAATGTTAATGGTGGACCATCGAAATAAAGTGTTACCTTAAACAATGTCTTCAGATGAACTCCTAATGTCTAATCTGGTAAATTCTTATGAATAAAAGCTTATGAATCTCTGTAAAATCTTTTAGTTCTTCATAGGATGATTCGCATGATCTGATATCACTTTGTGAAAGCAAACAAAATGAAACATGTCTCAAGGCAACAGAAAATAAAATCTAAACTGATGGCAATCTAGAATTTAGTTTTATTTAACAGTTAACTGCTTATTGAAAATTGCACTGGAACATTTTGCATTTGTACATGTGGATTGAATTACATTGTAATGTAAAGCCCTGTTCACTGGTCCAACAATGGTTGCCAATAGCGAGGTAGAAGGGTCTTTGCGTGTCACTGTCTTTCCATATGCGTGCACAAGATTATTTTAAATACATTTTCTTATACGTATTACCTCTTTATTTCATCTGACTCCAATAATGATAAAGGTTTAAACCTAATGAAATTTTATGGTTTGAGGATTCATAAATTTGGGTAAATGTTTGATTATACTATTGAACTTGTTATTGCATTAGTTCATTCGGGTCTCAGTGTAAAAAAAGATGCAACGTAAACTGCTTAAGTGAATAATTTCAGAGAAAAACAGAATCAAAACAAACATAAAAATGGATTAACATTCAGGTAAATGTATTGTGCCAATTACATAATTGATTCAATGATAATCAATGCAAGCATCAAATGCTCAGAAATAAAGGATGCATACCTGCATTTAGGAAAAAAAACATAAGGCTAAGTGGGCTGACCTCGGTTGTAAAACGCTTTGACGAATTCACAATGCAGGGCGTGTATGACTTTCTTCTCATCTGATCATTTTGTTGCTTTCCAAAGCAGACAATGAGCAGGGCTTAGGCATCATCATACACGCGTACATAGTTCCTTCGGTTTGAAGCTTTCAGTACATGTTGATTTGTTGCTAAATAAGAATGAAAATCAATATCAGGCCCCAACAAACAAGAAAACCATATGCAATACTCTGGAAGAAACAAGTTTGAGCTGTCTTTCAGGGCTATGTTAAATAATCAAAAAGCGGCTTGATGTATTGAGGTTGCTATCTCAAAGGAAACTAGAACTTTTTGACCCTCAATCTCTCTGGAGTCTGTGTTGAAAGATAATGATAATTCAATCAGTTTCAGGAGTAACTCTCTCAGTTCATCCATTCAGTGTTTGGCAGCTTTAGGATAGATAACAGCTGAAGCTAATAAAAATGTCTCTGGTAATTCTTCTAACATTTTTCCTGTGTTATTTCTTACAGTTACAGGTTAAAAGGCTGATAAACAGTTTATGGCAGACTTTGAAAATCTGAAGCTGTCCATTCAGAACCAGCACTGAGCTCAGCCAAACAAATCAGCACCAAGGACAGCTCCACACCGGCTGCCAATCAACCAACTGAGCCAGAAACACACATGTCCCTCACTACTGTATCCCTGTTATCACTGGTCACAGAAGGTTGGACCTCCTTCAGAAAACTCAATTCAGGAGATCTCAGTGGCACAACGCTATTTTGAAAGAGAACTTTCCATTCCCCCCCCCCCCTTTCTCAAATACTCTACTGTAGGCACAAGTTTCACATTCCATTTTAATTTACTGTTCTACACACACATATTGTAATTTATGTCCACACACACACACACACACACACACACACAAACACACACACACACACACACACACACACACACACACACACACACACACACACACACACACACACACACACACACACACACACACACACACACACACACACACACACACTCTTTAAATGTCAAGAATCAGAAATGGAGGACTCAGGAATGCGGGAAAAGGAATATTTAATGTAACAAAAATAAAACCAAATACAAAAGAAAACTGCCCATGAGGGGGGAAAACATAACTTCTCTGAGTACATAATATAACACAGAGAAGCAGGAAGCATGGATACAAACCAACATAGGAACAGACATGGATGTTACACGTGTTCCTGTCTGGGTCTTCTCTGTCACTTCCTGTCAGTCTTGTCTTTGTTTCACTTCCTGTCTCTCGGGTTATTGTTTCACTCCCTACACCTGTCTTGTAATCACTTCCTCGTTAGTCTCCCAGGTGTTGCTGTTTTCCCTTGTGTATATATCACTTGTGCATTTCCCTTATGTTTGTCGGTTGTTGAATTCGTGTGTGGATGTTACTTGTTTCTTGCTGTGGTTCTTGTTTTGAGTTTAGTCTAGTT